>JADPWL010000891.1:0-11227 GCA_019059595.1 Marasmia exigua | reverse complement strand
AGGTTGTAACCCAGAAATTCGTTTTAGAATAGATCAGGTTTAGCAGCTAACAATTAAAAATGAATGGTGTCGCTAGTTAGGGCTACCCGTCGCATTTATCATGCGACCAGGGCCAATAGTGGCTCGCATGAAAACAATCACGAAACCAAAAATGAAATTTTGTTTTGAAACGAAATGATTCGTGTAATGTACGTACAAATCGACGGGCCCCAAGAACAAAGTCGTATGGAAATATAAGACAAAATTTAATTTATTGTTGATTATTAACCTATATATTATTAGCTACACCAGACAGTTTTTTTTTTTTAATTAAGTGTATAGTTTTCGAGAAAACCAATAGAACAAAACCGTTTCTGAAAAACGTTCCGACTTACAAACACGCATCGACATGTACGAACTTGTTCTGCTCACTGAGACCCGCGTGCGGCCGAGCCGTTTGGTTAGTCGCGAGTTTGTTCTCGGAAAAAACAGACGTTACGGGCCACCATACTGAAATAGTAATTTGCATAGATTGAGTTACACTAAGTTTGCGAAGAAATGTTCTAGTTAAAAATCAACGATGTCTGCTGTATCCAGAATTAAAAGAATTTAGAATTTATCCCTAAATAAAAAAAAAGATGGTGACATCTGCCCCAATAGTCACATAAATAAGGATAAGGAATCTCCTTATCTTGGTAAGTAACATTTAATTTTTTCTTATATTTTGTGTTTTAATAATACCTTAAATATTTTTTTAACTAACTCACGATTTCTATAAATTTCATTAAAATTTAATTTTCTACATCGTTTGTGACAATCGTTTTTTGTTCAATGGAAACTATAAAATATTTAATATTCCATGAATTCTATGTTTTTTTGTTTGTTAAAATGACGTTTGAGTGAAAAATTATGAAGTGATTTTTTTATCTAAAGAACATTTTTTATCGGATTATTGTAACATAAGATTTTATTCGGCCAGAAATGTAATAAAAATATCAGTCACATCTACAGATAAAATTTTGTTCTACGAAAAATTAATTACCTTTTCCTGTCATATGTGACAATGTGTTTTTGTTCTTCGAATTAACTTTCAAATGCGATTTTATTCCAAACAAAAAAAATATCATTATGAATAATGAATGAATGAATAAAATTTTATTTGGTAAACACATCACAAACATAGTACAAGAAAATATAAAAGAAAGAGACACTTTGCCGTGACGTGTTACCAAAATGGTTACCACTCAGCTGCTTTGTCACGGCGGATGGCCATGACGCTGGTATTCTGTGGGAACCATTGAGGTAGAATCACCGGCTTATACAATTTATATATAAAAAAAAAAGACACATAAAGATGCAAACATTCAAATAGTAATAATAAATGTACATCGAAATTGAAATCCATATAAAGTATCCTATGTGTGCTTATTTGGGATGCGGGCGTGCATACTGGTGTGTGTGGGTACATTCGTGCGTGTGAGTGTGAGTGCGGGCGTGCGTGTGTATGCGCGTAGTTACGTCACGTTACGTCAGTGTTGGTGTGTGTGATAGAAGGTGTGTATGAAAGAGAGTGTGGATGTTGTATAGTATAGTACAGCACGGCTGCGCTTACGTCATAGCTACTTGCTCGTCGAACAGAAATTTCCTTAGATGACGTTTAAAGGAGAAAGCAGACTGTGAATTTCTGATCGGCGGCGGCAGGTTGTTCCAACATTTAGTGGCAGCGTAACGAAAGCTGCCACGAAACGCAGCCGTGCTGTGCTGTGGAACACCTTAGGCGTGGGGCAATACGCATCTTGCATTGAGTGAACTTTAACTTGTGGTATAGATAGGGTGGTTCTTTCTTTATGATGACATCAAAAAGTAAGGATGCAAAGTGAAGTGTGTAGCGAGCGGACATATTAAGTAAATTGTTTTTATTTAAAAATGGCGTTATACGGGAACGTCGGGGAACTGGGAAACAATAGCGCGCACAAGCATTTTGAATACGTTGAATAAGCTTTTTTGTACGACCCAGCAGACATCCTCCAAAAACAGTGATAGCGTAGTTTAACTTCGACAGAACAAGCGATTCACACAGCTTAATCCGAGTCTCTACATCTACGTAATCACGTACGCGGTAGAGAATTTTTAGCCGGTAAAAAACAATTCCGCGTGATCTCCAGTACGTGCCCCTCGAATTTCAGCCCTCCTTCCATGACAAGGCCAAGGTTTCGTGCTTGAGATACGTGTTCCAAGAGCTCCCCCATCATGCTCACTTGTGGGTTTTGAACAGTTATTTTATCCAAACACGTTTTTCGAACCAAAAATCATGTATTTGGACTTGTGAGGATTCAATACCAGATTATTTTGATCGCTCCACTGGCTAACACGGTCAAGATCTTTATTTAGATTATCCACAGCTGCATCAGTTAATTCAGGTTTAAACGAGATGTAGAGTTGGAGATCGTCCGCGTACAAATGGTAATTGCAGGTTTTTATGTTGGTAATGATATCGGCGGTATATAACACGAAGAGTATTGGTCCTAGTATCGATCCTTGAGGAACTCCTCTTGTGACTTGGGTTGTGCAAGACCGTGACATGGAGCCATTGTCATTTTGAGTTTCTACATATTGTTTGCGCTCAGACAGATAACTATCGAACCATTGGATTGCCAAATCATCGAAACCGTAATATCTCAATTTAGACAGAAGAATTGTGGAGTTGATAGTATCAAAAGCACGCGAATAGTCCAACAACACCAAGATAGTACCTTCGCCAACATCTTGTGCTGCCAGTATATCATCCACAACGTCCATGAGAGCTGTAGCAGTACTGCGACTTTTCCTGAAGCCAGATTGTTTGACTGGAAGGATGTTATGCTTTTCAAGAAACGTAGTCATTTGAATGCATACAGCTCTTTCCACAATCTTCGACAAAAATGGAAGAATACTGATGGGGCGCAAGTCTTTGTAATCAGCGGGATGGTGTGTCTTAGGAACTGGTTTGACAATAGCTGTTTTCCACAAAGTCGGAAAAACGCCAGTTTTTAAAGAAGTATTTACAATTGAAGTAATTACTGTAAGTGTGTATGGCATTGTAAGCAGAATCATATCCAATGAGATACCGTCTGTACCTAGGGCATTCGTTTTAATAGATTTAATTATGCTTAGTACGGTGGCTTCACATACAGGTTGGAAAGAAAACACGGCAGAACTAAATCTAGCAGAAATCAAATTATTGACAACCTGTGGACTAGTATTACCATTACCAGGAATATTTAAAAAGTTACTATTAATGATATCCGGATTATTTAAGTGGAAGGGAATATCGTAGTTTTCTTCTTAAAATTGGCAACATTTCTTTTTATGTGCTTCCATAGTAATTGAGGATTTTTCGTATATTTATTAATGTATTGGTTAAAATAAACAGACTTTTCTCTGTGAAGTGCTGAATTTACGACCGCCTTTAGTTTTTTATAGTAATTTTTATGTGTTTCCAGTTTAGTTAATTTAAACCTTGCATGCGCTTCGTCCCGAAGCTTCATCATTTCCTTGATATTATAAGTTATCCAAGGGTGTGAGTAAGATTCATATAAGTACGTTTAGTGGGAGCGTGATGGTCGAACAGCTGAATTACACATTGATTAAATCTTTGTAAAGTAATATTTACATCATCATTTATAAAGTCATTCCAAGGAACTCTACTAGCATTATTATTAAATTGATCTAAGTTTATATTTTTTAGGGATCTATAAATTATCCACTTAGGGGGCGGTTTGTCTTTTTTAATATTAAGGCAGCAAGTGATAAAAGCATGACTACTAAGATCAGGAATATGCTCAACTAACAATTTTGAAATGCGAGAGTCGGAGCAGACTACATCTATTAGAGTTTCGCTGTGGTCTGTAAAATGAGTTGGTTGATCCACATACTGAGTGAGGTTGAAACTGGTAAGAAAATCATTTATCTTTTTTGTATTGGTATCCTGACTATTCAAAATGTTTATATTAAAATCTCCAAGCAGAATCAATTTATCAAATTTACCGAGTGATGCTATGGTCTCACTCAGAGCATCCATGAAAGTATCGACGTCAAGCCACGGAGGACGATACGCCGTACCGATTGCTAATTTTATACAATTTACGTTTAGACTTAACCACATTTGCTCTACCTTAGACGCGGATGGATGGTTAATGACTCGTGCGTTTATTCCCTCTTTAATATAAAATCCCACCCCACCACCTCGAGAACGAACAGAGACTGGTCGTGGTACATGGCGCAAGCGGTAGCCGGGAGGCGCAGGTGCGCGCCCTTCTTCGCCCGCTCTGAGCCAGGTTTCGTTGATCGCCATAATGTCAACGTTTTGACGTTCCATAGCCACTAAAAATTCGTCATGTTTCGTCCCAAGAGATCCAGGATTTAATAAACCAATATATATTTTTTTGCACTTTAAGAATTGTATGACAAATGAAAAGGAGATCTGGATATGCAAGCAATGCAACAGTAGCCGTCGAAGTAGTGTAATATGGCGCCATTCTGTGATACCAAAGTATACAGACAGGTTCAGAAGCAGTAGTGAACAATAAAAAAACCTATAATTGACTTGTGTCAGAGGTATAACATTGTATGCATTGTTTGTTGAGTGATGAAAAGTAGTATGTGTGGTCTATATAAGTAAAACACGCTTTTAACAAACATTGATTATAAAAATTAAGCAACAATAAAGTTATGCAAGTTAACATACAAACCACAACCGCAATATCATATAATGAGACTAATTTGCAGCAAAGTTTACGGATATAATGAGCGTCATTCCAACTAAAGGTCCACCAAAAAGCCTTGTATATAATCGAATAGATATTTTTGTAAATCAAATTATAGTAAAATGAGCATGAAAAACTAAAACATTCACTTAACAAGAAAACAAAATCGTAATGTTTAAATAACAATCGTAGACTATTATTAAGAATAACAAAATACTCATGACACTTTTTCTTAGACTTTGCACTTAGAATATTTAGCTTAATAAACAATACGAAATTTAAAAACAAATTAAATAAAAAAAAAAATGAGCAAACTTTATCGTATACCAAAAACTTTAGCAATGTCAGCTTCCGATCGCAGGCGGTGGCGCGGCTCCCCGTGCTCCTTTCGAGCATACAATTTACCTTCACGGGTCCATACGTACCTCCACTGCAAACGTGACGATTCACTACGGGCTTTGTAGAAGAGACTGCGGTTTGTGGGAGTTAAGCGTTCATTCACATAAAAAGGCCGCGCATCTGATTTCAAACCTAAGCCAGCCGTAGTCGCATCCCGACGTACTCGTGCAGCGGCGAGCAGCTGATCGCGCTGGACTCGACGCGCCAGTCTCACCACCAGAGGGCGCGGGCGGGGCGGCGAAGAATCCTCTGCCAGTCCACGTCGAACGGGACCTGCACGTTCTGCGCTTACTAAGTCTCGTTCCTCCAGCTTTACACCAAGTTTTTGGGCTATGGTGAGTGCGACATGACAGCAGCTCTCATTATTCTCCTCAGGTATTCCAGCGATTTCTATGTCGTTCGATAACAATTCTTGATCACGGTCATTCAAATCTAATTTGAGGTCTGCAATTGTCTGCTGTAAGGTACCGGGTGCGACGCCAACACTTCGCTGTTGGTGTTGCTGTTCGACAACGACGACTCGAGCAGAAAGTTCATCTATCCGGCGGTTGCATGTCTCGACGGCGGTTTTCAGGTTGGTTATTGTGCTCCGAAACTCCTGCATCTCTTTACGAGCCGCCTTCATCTCCTCTCGTAGCAGCCTTAACTCGGAAATAAGCTCACTAGTCATGTTTTTTATGTAGCGTCCTCCAGCGGTGAATAGTAACAGTTTTTAGTTACGCTGCTCTCTAATAGATGTCGCCAGTAGTTGTTGAATATCATGCGTTTCGTCTAGTCCGCTCGTACTTTGACAAATTCAAAATAACCGTTTTCACTGGTATAAGCAATTTGCAGTTATTTCAATGTTCTGCAGTGTTATTTGGCTTCAAGATGCACAACACGTATGTCGCTGGTGTTTCAGTAAAAAACAGATACTTTCGCTGTCAAAAAGCACTAAACTATTTCACTTTGGTTCACACGAAGTTTTCTCTATTTTTGTCACAACCGTGGTATATATCAGCTTGATAACACTTGTACGTAATATTTGTACATATGCTTTGCCAAATAAACTAGTTTTACGAAGAAATATGTATTTATAAATTTTTGCCGATTTATTTTCTACGGAGCAGTTGTTTACCGTGCCGGTTTCTAACCTATACCTATTATAACATATTTTTCAATAAAAATGACGTATTTGTTAGTAGTAAACTAGATACCATTATTATTCGATCTCTTTTTTCATTACAATCTCGATTTTTGTCTTTGTAACAGAATCATCCAATCAACGTGATAGTAGAGCCAATTCTCCATTGCCGCCGGGGAGCCGGAAAGATTTTCAATGCTTTAGCAGACGTATACCGCGACGTGTTTAGTAGCGATAAAGAAAATATGGCTTGTGAACTACTTCATGATATACCAGTGAAAATAGCTGCACTACCACAACATGCCACCTGCGAAGAAACCAGTTCATCGAAAACATGAAAATGAGACTGCACAAAAACCTTCTGATTCTGCCTGCTTTCAAGCTGCTTTGTCACATGTTGTCGGCCCTGAGATAGTCATAGACCATCAATATGAACATTCTGCCCCTGCCACCCACCTTGCATCTGCCTCTTTGCTAGACACTAACCAAACTACTGAAGGGGTTCCGAGTCCCTTTATTCTCGAGGTTAACCCTAGCTGTAATAACTCTTCCAATATTTATATTGAAGAATTTGAAGAACCAGCTGTTTCCACACCATCATCGTCACAAAATATGGTTTTAGCTACACCAATGCCCTCGCCATTAAATAATCATAAAATATGTCATCATCATTATCAGAAACCCACACTCGTCCACTACTGGACATAGGTCTCCCCTAATGCACGCCAATGCTCCCGATTTTCGGCCACTCTCGTCCAACCCACACCAGCCAGCCTTCGAATGTCATCATCCCATCTTGTCGCAGGGCGTTCTACACTACTCTTGCCGAGTCGCGGTCTCCACTCAAGGACTTTACGGCTCCAACGGCTGTAAGTTCTGTATAAAAAATGCGCTGATGCCTTTTGTCCCGACAATCGCGCTTGGATAAATTCAGTTCAATTACACACTAATGATATAATATCTTCACAAAATAGACTGAAACCTAAACAAAAAAAGGATAAAAAACGCTTGGTATTAAAGAATGACTGGTCTGACGTGAAACGCAAATGTTTGAAAAATCATGGAAAGAGCTACGTATCAAAAAGAGGCAAGTTTGTTGATCCTAAAGTTATGGGTAAGCCATGTGGTTGTCGTTATAAGTGTGTAGATAAAATGACCAGCGATCAAAGACTAAAATGCTTCACATCGTTTTAGAATCTTGGTTATCGGGAGAAACAATGCAGATTTATTTCAAAATATATGCATAAAACATCCAAAAATCGATGCCAAAATTGTAGTACACCCAATAAACGTCAGTATAGTTATAAATATTACCAATACCAATTTGGAACGTGCTTGTTTGTTACCTCTCAAGCTACCTAAACTGAAATAAAATGTCCTAATACTCGTAAGTATGTGCAATACTGGTGTAATTAATGCAAGTAATGCAGTCTATTTTCGATCACTGCCTACTATTTAATAAATGCACTGCAAAAAACGACGATGTAAGTGATGATGGTGAGAATTAGTCATGATAGTTCCTGGTTAATATTATAAAAGAGAGAGAGAGTTGATTAGTTTATGTAACTCAGAGTGAAATTTTAAGACTGACTACTAAATTGTGATTAATATAAAACTAATAACTTTTAAAGATAATACATATAGTTATTGTTAACTTGATTTTTAATGTAAGTTTAAAATTATATTACAAAACTTTTTGATTTTTTAAGTTTATGCCAATTAAGGTTCAGAGCATTTTTAGGCAAGAAAATTAATTTATCAATCAGGTTTAAATTTTTGAAAATTTCATGAGTAATTGTAATCATTAACTTTGTTGATTACTTTACTGACCTGTTTTTGTATGTGATATGGTTTGAACTAGTCTAATCGCATGTAATAATAAAGATTATAATAAAGATGTAAGGAAATTCGTTAATATATGTTATTTTCGTTGAACACTAAATATAGTAAATAAAATGAAATCATAATAGCTTTTTATTTACTTCTTAACTTTTAATACGATTCGATTTTAATAGTTAAACTCCGAAGAAAAACATTGTGTGTGCACATGCTACGCATTTTTCTAATCGAAATTCCATTGAACAAAGTTGTAAAATCATACAAGTGTAAGTATATTCCAAAGAACAATCACTGATGTTCAGATAAGAAGCCATTTTCATAAAAATAATTAATATTTATTTAATTTTAACATCCAAATATTACACAATTTGCCAAACAAATGTCCTTTGATAAAAATATATTTAAAATTTGTTCATCAAACGAAATTATTCAAGAATATTGTTTAACAAAACTTTAAACCTTCATATTGTAAAGTAGGAATTTGACAGATACGATTATGTTCTTGGGACCCGTCGAAATATTTAATGGTCTGTTACTTTTTAAGCGTGGCACAGAAAAATTAACAAAGATGTTTAAATATCTGTTATTTTTAACATCTCGTTAATCGATGCTTTGTTTAGAAGAGAATGGTGAAATCGGGTCTAAATTTCAGTCCCAGAAATAATTCTCCGAAATAGTATCACATTTTTTAAATTTCCAGTAACAAATACAATCACCGATCTCGGAAACAAAACGTGAAATGACGCCACATAATTCAATTGGACATTCAATCGGTGGTGTATCTCTTTCCAATTTGAAACCGAATATTGTATTGTTCCGTTTTAAAAATATATTTAAAACGGGTTCGTTGTATTCGAAAGTAGGACCTTTAGGGCTTGCATGTACTCGTAATCGAAGGAAAGTGAGAACAATTTATATCCTCCCAGACAACTTCATCTCGAGATGTGTTCATATCGTTTGCTCTGACAAATAATGCCCTGCGTCTGATCGGGGACATAATGATTCAGCATGATGATCTGGATTTATTTGCTGACGGAATTGGACATTTATTAAATCAATTCAATTGTATTATTAATGGAGTGGATAGGATGTAATTATAATATACTATTTAATTTGATTGTCTGTTTGCCATATTTTATTCATTTATTTTAATTATGTACTTATTATTTTTTAATTTTTTTGACGTTGTATTTTTGTAATAATTGATTTAATTAAAATTGTATCACATAATTATGCATGCATGTAAATTACTGTATGACTTGCTAGCAAATTGGAGAAATCTGTAAGCTAGCATGTAATGATTATGAATAAATAAATAAATAAATAAATTTAATTTATTAATGACTGCAGGACTTTTCCGCTATTTTGTGGCCTGGATGTATAGATTGACCCTTAATAGCATAATCTTAGTATTAATTAAACAAACATGATTATGTTTTAGTCATAACTTAGGATTCTAAGTTATGACTAAATCAATCTTAGATTAAATCAAAAAATCTAAGAGCGCAATCGCGTATTTGGTACCTAGTGATGCTGCCTAGCCGTGTGGTCCCCGGCAGAGTAGAATAGGCCACCCTCACTCTTACCGAGGGTGTCGTAAAAGGCGACTAAGGTAAAGCTGCTGGCATGATCACCAGCACCCAGAGAAGGAAAACTCTGCATTTATATCAGAAACCCTCGCCAACCCGTCTGCCAAGCGTGGGTGAGTATGGCAATTACCCCTCAAGTGATTGAGGGAGGCCCGTGCCCCAGCAGTGGGGACTTAAATGGGCTGATGATGATGATCCTGCCACATACGCCAAAGGTGGTGGGTTTGATCCCCAACCTGGAACGGATGAAGATAACGTATTTCAGGGTCATTGGTGTTAGAAGTCACAGCACAGAATATAAAATGCGCTGCCTGGTTATTTGTACCTTTATTTTGCTTTCTATTTCTGTATTCATTTTTTTAGTTTGTAGTGTTTATGAAATAGATGCTGTACTCCAGCAATTGTAATGTATTGCAACAACAGCCAGCAATTATATTTTATTGTATTGCATTGTATTTGTTGTAATGTCCAAAATAATAAAAAATTCTGCCCTTCTTTCTTTCAATTCTGTATCTGAGCGTAATAGGTGTTATCTTTATAATTTATCTGTTGTTTAAGATTTTGTATGAATTAATTTATTTAAATATAATATCTCCAAAGTTCAATCAAGGCAATAAAATATTTAACAAGTTCACACAATTTTGAACAAACCAAACGTCTAATTAAAATGGTAGAAAAAATCACCTTCTAAAAAAATATACTTAAACATGTCTATTCATGCCAACTTACAAGGCATTTTAGTACAAATAGCCTGTGAGCTCACAGCGGACATTTTTTTAAAAGGTTCTTCAGTCGACTTGGGTTAAGTATGTGCGCAATTTTTTATGATAAGATTTAATATATACGTTTGTTGAAGTTAACTTTGTCTAATAAAGGCAAATATAGGGACTAAGCGAGAAAATTAGTTTTGTTTAATGTAGCCTCTATGTTAAATAGGTACTACGGCTATATTTCTATTAGTTTTAATTGATAATTCCATTTAACTATTTTGTATCTAGACTTTTAGTTTTCTTTGTCACTTCTTCCTTCCTTTCATCTTGTTTGAACAGTAACATTTTCAATCTTCAACGTGTTTTTCTCTAATTTTTATTCATCGTTATCATCCGATAGCTCTACAAGCGAGCTAGCTGAATAAGTATAATATTAGCTGTGTTGTTGTACAGTGAATTTTCAACGAAAATCTAGTTCGTTGCGAATCTCGAAAAAAAAAATTGTGCTACGTCATTGTGCAAAATGCAAGGTAGCGGGGATCGAGTGTACCCCAGGCACAAGCAGCAATGCAATGGAATGGGAGCGATCCGTATGCTTTCCGGACGGGAAGGCTACAGTGCATGAGTTTAAGATGGCGATTTTACTTACTGCATGAGCAGACTGTGGGAAGCCGTTGTGGGTTATCCTGATGGAGATGAAACCCCAGAGTCAACGAGAAAGCGAAGGATGAATTAGCACTAAGCCAATCTGCATGACTTTAGATGGAGGAGCCATCACTCATTTAGAGTGCGGAGAAATGCTAAGGCCGCTTGGACCGTCGTTGCAAAACGCCTATGAAGATA
>JADPWL010000888.1:0-11764 GCA_019059595.1 Marasmia exigua | reverse complement strand
TCACTACATCACAGCACAGAGCGCAACATTACAGACATAGATTTTTTGTATTCAAATTAAAATAAAAAAAATATGAACAAGTTACAGTATTACATGTACCTACGATTACAATTACACAATGACACGACATGGTTACAAGGAAGATAAGTAGAAGATATACAAAGAAGAGGTGTGATTGTGTGGAGGTCAATCAGTCCCAACCTCCGCATTTGCTGCTACGGAATTATCTGCAATGCAGCATAAAAATGCCGTCTATCATGGTGGATACAGATCGATCGATAGATGGATTAGTTGTATTATGATATTTTTGCACATCGGATACTTTGTATTCATAATTACGCACGCTTCACGACACGAAGTTTTTTTTTCACAATTTCATATGACTGTTCATGTTCTTGTACTAGAGGACTCGTTTTTTTGCGTTGGAGGGAATGCCGCACAGCCCGATGTACAATGGGCCAACGTCGCCCTTTCGGGCGGGGCACCGTATGTGTACCGTATGCTTGGGGGCGACGGGTTATGTCGGTCTCTCCTACAGTAAAACTGAAGGCTACCGGAATATAGGACACCACCAAGTGAGTCAGCGTTTTCTATGTCTCCCGTGTATAAATGTTTCTTTTTGGTTACTAATAACTATCAGTACTTGATGTGATGTGATTTTGTCACAATTACTTCACTTCTTAGGTCACCCTCATTTCGTTTCAGGACATTGGTTTCCACTTTATACCAAGCGATGGCGCCGGATAATCGATACATCGCGCAAGCAATTCGTTTTTTCAGATTACCTTTAAGGTTAGGATTGATTTCTTTCGTTAAAAATAGTATAGATTATTATTTAAAACACACAAGTCGCAAGTGTATTTGTGGAACAGATTAGTGCTCGCAAACCAGGAAAGACTGTCCGTTCGTTCATTATGTCGCTGTACTACATCAAGCGATCAGAGATATAGGGCTACTACTAAGAAATCTTTTTAACCGACTTCAAAAAAAAAAGGAGGAGGTTCTCAATTCGACTCGAATAATTTTTTTTTTTTGTGATAAGTGGTAGACAAGCAGAGAGTAATAGGAGGATAAGCGATTGCTGCCGCTTAGGACACCCGCCACACAAGGAGTCACAAGCGCGCTGCTAACCTTAAATATTAATCGGATTTATGAGTCAATGAAAAATTTCATGGTTTTTTGCTCTTATTGCCATTATGAGGAATAAGGTTCAAAATCTAGTGGGCAACTATTCTTTCCATGGTCCGAGGTACGTAAACGTTAAAATTCCATTTGCCTGGATTGAGCTCCACTACCCTCACTTGCTCGCAAAGATAGCGCTGTTTCATCCCGTTTTCTATGTGAGGCCTGGGTACAGTGTCTGAGGATGTCATACTCAGAAACAATCTAGCCATTTAGCCTTAGAAACGTGCTCCTCAACGGACAACAAAATTTTTGTTGATAAGCTTGTCTATTTAAAAAAGTTATTCAATAATGTGGGAACTCTCAAAAATTACTATCTCAACGGCACCTGTCCATAAAACGTTCACTTATAACGAATGTACCAATGTCATCGATTAGAAGTGTTGTTATTTTGACTATGATCGATTTAAGTCAGCTATGCCATTCTAAACATCAATCGACAATCGATTTATTTAGTTTTTAGGGGTCGTACCTAAAAAGGAAAAAAACAAACCTGATAGGACACTTTGTTGTCGTCTGTCGTCCGTCTGTCAAGACCTTTTCTCAGGAACGCGTGGAGGTATGAAGCTGAAATTTATATCAATTACTCAGGGTCTACGTCCTGAAGCTGTAAAAAAACCAAACTTCTAAGCCAACGCAATCAAAAGATACAGCCGTTTATGCCGCAAATTTTCGACAATTGCAAGGGAAGCAAAACTACAGGGTGCCTTTCCGTGAACTTCTCCCCCAGAATCTTGAAATTGGTACGAAGCAACGTCAATAGCATAGATAAAGGAAAATTACGCAAACTATACAAATTTTTAGTTACAGAACATAATATATATTTTTTAATAATTTAAACGTACTACCCTTCCTCATAAACGCGTAGGAGGTATTAAATTGAAATTCCTAACCCAAATACTCAGGTCTTATAATAACTTTAGCTGTAACAAAATTAAACTTCCTATGTCAACGCAATCAAAAAGAAACAGCATTTTAAGCTGCATATTTTGAAACTCGCAAATTACTCGCAAGGGAATCAAACCCTAAAGGGTACTCCAGTCGACTAGAATCTTGAAATTGGCATGAAGCAAACATTTTATAGCACACATAAAGGAAAATTCCGAAAACCTTAAATTTAGTTACATACAAAATATATATTTTTTAATAAAATATAATTATTACTTTTTCCTCATGAACGCGTAGGAGCTATCAAGGTGAAATTCATATCAAATACATAGATATAATTGGCCTTTAACCGGAAAAAAAAAATTCTAAGTCAACGCAAAACGCAAAAACTTTGTAAACCTTGAAGTTTGTTACGGAACCTCTCGGTGCGCGAGTCCCGACTCGCACTTGGCCCGGTTTTTTATTGGCAAGTATGCTTAAAGTTTTATTTCTCTTCATCATCAGCCCATTTAAGTCCCTACTGCTGGGGCACGGCCTCCCTCATCACATGAGGGGTTATGCCATACTCACCACGCTGGCAGACGGGTTGGCGAGGGTTTTTGAGTAAATGCAAGAGTTTTCCTTCTCTGGGTGCTGATGATCATGCGGAGCAGCTTTACCTTAGTCGCCTTTACGACACATGGTGTACGCCGTGTGTCCGGCAGCGTAGAAATAGGCCACCTCACTCTACCGAGGTGTCCGTAAAAAGTTTTGTTCGTTGTATTATTATATGGTAAGGGACCATAATTATTTGGATACTACAAATGCATACGTACGGAAAAGAGCACGTAAGATTTTTTTTTTCATTCCATTGTTTATTTTTTGTTTAATTTGTCAACCTGTAATCATTTGCGTTACCGAAGTCACATCGGATCCAGCACCGCTACACTGGAAGTAGGAATCTCGACCTTAATGCCTGGAATTAGAAACAAGTGTATTTATTTCCAATTAATCGAGTTGCTTTGACGTCCCGCAGTTCGGTCCAATGAAGCCCTTTTGTGGTTGAATACAAGCTTGGATTTTATGCGGAATGAAAGATTTTTTTGTAAGTAAAAGTGTAGAAGGTATGAGTTGAAATTGATTTATTTATATTATTATTTCGGAAAACAACAACTGTCTAATACTAACAATAACAGAAAAAAATAAATTGACTTTTTCAAAAATCTTTATCATTGTAATTAGGTTACTAAAAATAAAAGCGTCTTGTAATATTCGTAAATAAATAGTGAAAACAATTAATCGCCAAAACTAAAAAAAAAAACCATTAGACTTCCACCCCCCCCCCCCTCATTTATCAAAGCGATCAAAATGCTTCTTATATTGTGTTTTTTGTTTCAAATATGAAATAATAAATAAAAATTAATAAGAATTAAATAAATTATGGTTGTTTAAAAGTATAAAGTTATCATTGTGATTTCGTTCGTTCAACCGTTCAATAAATATTTTTTAGCTAAACGGTGCTATAGAGAGCAGGTTTGACGTTTGGAACAAAATTTCCGAACAAACTAATGAAAACGCACTTGTAGCACCATTAAAATGGTGATTTACAAAGGTTTAACCATAACATCATGAATAAAAACTAAAATAAAAGCGTGTTTAAATAATTTAACCGTGATTAGCTAAAACAATTTACCATCGTGTAAAAATAAAACAAAAAACAAGCATTTTAAAATAGTCATTTATCCATAAAGGAACGAATGTTTATATTCACACATTTATTTATTTAGAATATGTTCATTATATAGGTAACTGGTTTGTATTTACCTCCCTATCGTCTGTTTCGACTAACCCTTGTCTGTAGTTTTAATGGGTCAATGTTACATATGTTTTCTAATGAGTGTTCATTGTTATATTATTATTGTGTACGACACCGATCTGGAACAGTGGTAGTTGCACGCTGCCCTCTGAATACAAAGGGGTGCGGTTCGATCCCAGCACAGTACAAAACATTGTGGCATGAACATGTTTAGTTTGTATTGGTCTGGGTGTTTTGAGCTAGTATTATAAGTATGTATTACAAAAGAAAAGTATATAGTATTTATTTGTAATCTCACGTTGATTCGGAATATCCGTAAAAAGGTGCTTGAGCTACCTAACTCGGAGTCAGATCAATGTATGGGAGTTGAGAAATATTTATTATTATTATTAAATTTATTGTTTATGATGGTCAATAAACTTTTGTTTTTCTTTTCTTTCTTTTCTTTACATTGTGCTTTTTTTTAAGGATGAACTTTATGGTTGTTTAAAATATGAAGTTGTCATTGTGTTTGTCAGAGGCATATCCCATGCGTGAGCTATCAAAGGGCTTTACTCATACACGTTCAATAAACCTTTGCTAGCTAAAACGGTGTTTCCGGTATCAAAGAGCAGTTTTAAGATTTGAAACAAAAAAAAATTTTAATCGTTAAAATTATATATGTAAAAATAAATTTATCATATGATGTGAAAGAACGAATGTAAACATGGAGTTTTTAAATGTCGCGTTCAATTACAGGAATACTTTAACGCTTTGGAATGTGCGCGCGCCGCGCACTAAGGCATGGATTTTTATTATTACCCACATAATCTTGTATTTCTCATAATAAAGTGAATAATGTATCTTTGTCAGTAACTCACTTTTTTCTTAAAAACCGTAAAAAAAACTGCTTTATAAAACACCGTTTAGACATAGTTAACAAAGGTTTAATAAACATTTATGAATAAAACCCTTATTTTTTTTTAAATAAGAGCCGAAATTTCTATATATCTCGATGATCCATTGAAATTCACCGCGGCGCTTTGAGTGATTAGACAATCAGTCGTCAGTCACGTGTCGCCAGCATTCAGAATAACGTATTGAGACTTCACAAGTACAGTCAACAGCAAAGTAGATGAACCCTGTTCGCTTTACGGCTCCACGGAATAAGAACTACAACGCAAAAATATGTCAGCTACTTCTGCTGTTGGATGTACTACGATGCGCTGCTCACATTGCTATTACGTTTGAATAAATAGATATTCCTATTGCTCAGAAACAAAATATACAGGTATGGTACAAAATCAGAAATTATAATTCTGTTAAATCTATATTTTGAGGGTGCTAAAACATCTATCAGAATTTTATTACGCGTTCATAGCTCATGCACGCTTAGAGCGATAACTCAGTGGATTAGAACACGTACGCTTCGTAACACGAGCCATAGGTTCGAATCCACGGATTTGGAATCTTAGATGCAAAGTCCTGCCAAATCCGCCTGCAAGGAATGGACAACATTTTTCAAAATTGCTAAAGCTGATCCTGAAACCAAAAATACCATTTCTTTATTTACTTTTTCCGCTGCGCGAATATATATTTAATTTATTTGTAATATTGCTTATTACTGAGAAAAAAATTAAAAAACTAAAAAAACGTAAGATGACGTCATCGGACGGCAGACGTAAAATATTTCTTTGCTTAGCACATTATAGTTTTAAAGTTACGAAATGCCAGACCCATGACAGGCAACTGTCAAAAAAAAGGACAACTGTCAACGTTGATTTGAATGAATGACGTGACAATGTTGACACTCTAGTTATTATTTACCGTTGACAGAGTAGTACCTTTTTTTTTAAAAACAATGATAAGCAAAGGAATATCGCTGTATTCAGCCGTACGCATGACGTCATTTGGCGTTAAGCCTATTTAGAATATTATGAATTTTAATAAGATTTATGCATGAAAATGGCCAAATTTGAAAAAAGAAAAAATATGGCTGTTCATTTTATGTCTATTTTCAATAAAAAAAAAAATATGGACATTGTTTAAAAATATGAAATGTTGTCCCATTGGCATGTGGGCACGAAAACTGCCAAATAGAAGTGAAATGCGCGTGTAACATTTGTCGAATGGAACCGAAATATGATACACTTTAAAAAAAAACTCTTTTCGCCATAATCAATTTAAATCACTTGGCGGCGCTGGTATTAGCGGGTTTGGAGTGTGTGATTGCTGCATTTAGTTCTAAAAAGCGCTAAATGGCCATTAATGTCTATGGTGGCAACCATAGCCGTTAAATGTGTAGCCGTGTGCTGTGGCTCTAAGAATCGATAGACTACTCTTAATCCGATATTTTAAATCATGATGATTTGTTAAGAATAACATGGCACAAAGACAGCGCTATTGTATAGCGCTGTCTTTATACACCGTTATATTTTTATTGTTTAGATCCTGAAAACATCATAATAGGTATAGCGAATTGTAGATCAACAAAATAAGCGCCAAAAAGAATCAGCATTCCATAACAAAACAGAATATCCAGCCGGCAATAATGTAATGGAAAAAGCTGTTTTTTTCGCCTATTTTGTGATCTAATATGAATGAATGAATAAAACATTTATTGGCACAAGAACAACACATACAATAAACAATAACAAAAAAAACCAATCAGTATATAACAATAAAAGAAAACAATATAGAAAAAAGGTTAACATGTGCTAATAGGCGCCCGCTCAGCAATAGTCGCGCAGTGTTCAATTGCTGACACGTCGCGACGCTGATAGCTTAGGGTAATGAATTGTGTACTATTGAATGTGTAAATTATTCAAAATTACTAAATGTTTGTTTCCCAAATAAATAAATAATAAATACACGATACCTATCATGAGGTTTTCGAGAGTTAAACGATAAAAAATTGCGGTGTATACAAATCTGTTGTATAACCATAGAATTCTATCTATGGATAAAGATTTGTCGAAGCTAAAGCGTTCAAAACCGCTAATCTGAAAAGTTTTCGAGGTTGTGAAAAAAAATTGGAGTAACCCACACGCCACTGAAATTGGAAGGCAAACGCAATTTTCACGGGCGGGAAGGACGGCCGTTCTTTTTCCAAACATATAAAATGTTATGAGATTTAAAGTTTGACGGCGAGACGGGCGTAAACTGAGTTGCAGTGACAGTAGAGATTGGTTAACTATTAACTTTATTCGTATGTCGGTTAGTACCTACTCAATAGTAGTTTATGTAAGACTAGTGACCTACCCTGACTTTCACGCGGTAGCATACGGGTTGTATCTGTGAAAATCTACATCCCTTTAACACGTGTTCTAATAACCAATGGATGTAGTAAGGGAATGGAAACAACTTGTCGGACTTCTGTATTCCCAGAGAGCTACGATTTGGGTGTCATTTTAAGTCGAGGAGTGAACCACCTAGGCTCTTTGGGGTAAGCACGCTAAATTTAGGGACTTATGTCACTTTCCATCAGATGAAATGAGGTTCAAGTGCAAACCCATTTAATATATAAAAAAAAAAACCATTATCAAAAACATTGTTTTCTATCACTTTCTGAAATTCGCATGAAAAAATTAATGAATGAATGAAATACTTTATTGCACTCAACGTACAGTATGAAAACTTATTACTAGGTATGACAGGATATGATACAACGGCGTACGAAGGCGGCCTTAATTACTATAAAAGGGCAATCTCTTCCAGGCAACCTTTGGGTAAAGGAACTTGATGGAGGAAAAATTTAACTATTCATACAAGTCGGTCACGGACTTGGTCATTTGAATGGGGAGGTGAAAAAATTTTCGATGGAATGTCGAAAAGTCGTCTGAACAAATGTTGTTCAGAACGGTTGGTAGAACACGTGGTTTAAAGGGATGAAATGTTCACCGATACACCCGTGTATACTCATGTAGGTATTTAAATTATTGAAATATGAATCTCTTTTGAATTCACGTCTATAATATTAAAACAAAAACTGCATCAAAATTCGTTGCCATAGTTTTAAAGATCTAAAACATATGTCCATATGCCGACAGATAGTGAAAGCGACTATAAAGTGAAAAAGAATTTCATTAAATTAAGTCAGAGATTCTACAATCTATACCATACCATTCTTATAAATAAAAATGTTAAAAAACCGGCCCAGTCGGAATCGCCCATGAAGAGTTCCGTAGCAGCAAGTAAATCTATGAAGGTAAATTGCGGTGTACGGTTTATAACGTATTTAAAAAAACGACACACTATATCTAGTTCAAAACAATTTTCTTTGTAAGATTTTTATGATTATATATCATATATTTTTTTTAGTTTTATAATTAATTTATATAGAAGTTAGAGGAGGGGGGGGGGGAGGGCACACAATTTAACAATTGGGAGGTCTCTTGCGCAAAGTATTGTAAATACATCTATTACCAAGTTTTTCAATAGTACAGTTCTTATAGTTTCGGAAAAAAGTGGCTGTGACTAGCGACGGATTCACAAACGGACAGGCATGACGAATCTTAAGGGTTCCGCTTTTACCCTTGGCTACGGAACCCTAAACAAAGCCGCGTCTGTTCATTGAATACAATTTATCTCAAAATGACAACGATGAATCAATGAGTTGAGTGGAACACTCTTATGGAATGGAATGAAATGTTGTAAATCTGATGAGAAATCTTAGAAGAGACTAGAACCATATAAAGAAGCACAAAGTTAATACTAGCCTTTGTCGCAGTTTCGCTCGCATGAATCCGGTTTACCACAAAACTATTTTTATACAGAATCTTATGACTTCTCGTTAAAACAAAGAGTATGAAAAACTTTCAAGGGAAAATACTAATAAATCAACTGCATTCATACAAGCGCAAGCTACGAGCGGCCTAATATTAAGTACAATGTATAAACTTAGCGTGAAAATTCTGGAATGTAGCTTTCCAGGATAGTTTTTTTTTATTAGGCTATAGCGTAACACTGCGGAGCAAAGGCTCCCCCAAATTCTTCCAATTGATCCTGCAATTACTTACTTACCAATCTTGCACATACTTGTAAAAATGGTAACACCATTCTTGTCCTACACCGTAGTCAAGTGGGTGACAATTTTTGTCCATCTTTCGGCCCATCTGCAACATGACCGCCCAATCCCAGTTCAGTCTTGCAGCTTTCGATCGAACACTACGATTCCAGTCTTGGAGCGTATGTCCAGAAGGCTGCGCTCCATGCTGTTACAAATAGTATCAAATCAAAAGACATTTTAAGCTCAAACATTATACCTGCTTCAAGAATCTATTACTAGATTGCGAAGCCGTCTACAATTTCCCGCAAGAATTTGTAGGCGAAATAAAATAATATAAGTATGAATCATTATATTTTTGTATTCAGACTAAAGGTATCTTGCGGATATAATCCTGAGAGAACTCTCATACCGGCTGCCTTTAATGCTAGTTCGTATACGTAAGGTAAGGACTCAGTCCACCCGCGGATTAGATTCTTCAGACGGAGATCTATTGATTAGGTTGTGAAAGGGGCAGAGCGAGTGCCTGATATTGATTCGATAAGTGAATTTGATAACATTACCAAACCACCAAATGAAAATATGTATTGATTTTACGTAGTACTAAATAAAAAAAAATGGATGTTTTTTCAAATAATCCTTTTTTATATAACGTCAAGTGAAATTTATGAGCATAAGTAAGTAGTAAACAGTGGAAGTCAGTCAAACTTCACAGTCAATCAATAAAAACGCCGGTGATTTTACGTTATTGTCGACCTATGGATTCTACGATACCAATCTAAACACAATCGCGGATTTGAAGACTTTTTTTTTCTCTCGCTGGAATGCCGCCGGCAGTAGTGCAATGGCCGACGTCGCGCCTAGTGGCGGCTGCTTTATGCATACCTCCTGCTGGGGAGCAGGAGGGTTATGTCGGCTCTCCTCTGGCGGGGGCTTCTCCTAACGAGAAGCCGGCCAGAGGCATACCGACTAAAACCCCAGCGGTTTTCCCTCATGCCCTTAAATGGGAAGGCGTAGTGGCTCTGTAGGACGAAACTATTACCATCCGGGCGCCACGACCCTTCCCGGGCGGTGGGCCCGCCTACACGGCGGGCCAGGCGGTTCCCCCCGGCTGCTGGCCAGGGAGAGGGGGTAGGACGCCGGGAAACGAGCGTCCCGACGGGGCTGCTGAGGAAGACCGTGCAAAGACGGCGTGGTGACCCCCCACCATGCCCAGCGGGGGGATTGAAGACTCTATTAGGTACATTAACGACAGCTAACCGACACACAAGTGTAAAAACCATACAAATACAATTCAACGGATTCTTATTATAAGATCACTCACTTTTTATCAATCAACAATAGGTTCAACATGCCTTTCCACTGAACAAAACAAATAACAACACAAAAACTACATCTTTATGCCGTCAGGAAAAGTCTTTTTGCTGTATCTGTTCTCAACTTCATCTGCGTTATCCGTAGGATTCATCCCAGAGCGATTGGTAATTCAATGGTACGAGAATGCGCACCCCTTCCACACAGGTGGTCGAGTTTGAATCCGAGCATGCAGAAATGGTTTTTTTTTTTTCAAATCTTGTGCGATATGTCAAGTTATTAACCATCTGTTTGGCGGTGAGGGAAACTCGTGGAATTTTTTTTGAAGAAAGCAACCGCACGTTCCGGAAAAGTTTCTGAAACGTGTAACATATTGCGTGTACGGTCCCGGCCAGAGTGAGAATAGGGCACCCTCACTCTTACCGAGGGGGTTGTCGTAAAAGGCGGCGACTAAGGTAAAGCTGCTGGTATGAATCAGGCAACCCAGAGAAGGGAAAACTCGGCATTTATATCAAACCCTCGCCAACCCGTCTGCCAAGCGTGAGGAGTGGTGAGTATGGCAAATTACCCCTCAGTATTGGATGCGGGCCTGTCCCCTGCCCCAAGACAGTGGGGACTTAAATGGGACTGCTGAGATTGTGATGTAAACCATGATTCACAGTTCCCCTGTAAATGGTTTTTTGACGAAGGTCAAACGGCAGTCCACAGTCATTCATTGTAATTACAGACCCCTCAATTCCTGCATCATCGATCTAGGTACCCTGGGCCTTCAAAGCTGACAGCACTTTGGGAAATTTAAACGCGAACCGTGGGAATTAAACGCTAAGATATTGAGATGAAATCGTAGGTTTCTCTCAACTCTAGAGTTCAGGGAAGTCAAGAGCAAAAACATCTTCAGTAAAAAAAGAAACTGTGTCCCACAAGTATATAGATATTACTATGGCACAAACCGAAACGTCTTATGGCAACTATTTATGGCGAAACGTGGCCCGCTCTTACAATGTGCCGATTAAGGAGGATCAAAGTCACCCAAGAGAGCAATGGAAGAGGGCTATGCTCGGACGTCTCCCTGCGTGATGTATCAGAAAGATGAGATCCGCAGGGAGAGAAACCAAGGTCACAAACGTATATAGCCCAAAGGTTGCATGTCTCAAGGTGGAAATGGGCAGGGCACCACATAGCGAGGAGCACACACGGCCGTTGGGGCGGCGGAAAGGTCCTCGAGTGGAGGCCACGTACAGGAAGGTCGCCAGCCGTTTCCGGCGCGTTGGCCGGCCTCCTACAAAGGGGACAGACGATCTGGTGAAGGTTTCGTCGTGGAATCCATTGGATGCGGGCGGCACAGGACCGATCTGTGTGAGAGGAACATTGGGGGGAGGGCCTATGTCCAGCAGTGACTGTCTATTGGCTGAAATGATGATGATTGATGATGATGGCACCAAAGCTGTAGGGTCATTATTCTTTGTTTCATTTGTGTTCAAAAGTCACCATCTTCATAAATTTTAGAGAATTTAATCATCTATTTTCTGTGTGCAAATCTTGACATTGAACATCAGGGGCGGATCAGTCAACCATGACCAATAGAAACACAGCAGCAGCCA
>JADPWL010000886.1:0-17442 GCA_019059595.1 Marasmia exigua | reverse complement strand
AAATAAAATACAACATTTGATGATTTTGTAGTAAAAATAAAATAAAAATTGTTATTTACGGATATCAGTGATCCATAAGTGTTAGTACATAATAACGAAAAGCGATCGAGTAATTTAGCATAAGTTCTAAGTAGTGGACAGTCCCTACCATCGGCGATGGCCTTCAGCCTTAGTACAACCTGTTCGGATAAAGAATGGGATCAGAAATGGCGGCGAATCTATTCACTTCTCGCTCGCACACTATTTGCGTCTATACTCGCACTCGTAGGTGTGCGAGCGAGAAGTGAATAGATGCGCCGCCATTTTTGATCCCATTCTTTATCCGCACAGGATGTAGTGTCAAAATAGGTTTGACTTACTTAAATAAATAACACACTTAATCTCGTGTCCAGGCGGGACGAGATTAAATTTTTAAGTGTGTTATTTACTTAAGAATAAATTGCAATTGCTATAAAAAATATCAACTATTGACTAACTTTTCTTTTTTCTTTCTTTTTCCATGTTTTTCTGAAAAAATCTGTGACGGCCCTTGAACTACAAACAAGTTTTTAATATGAACAGTCAATTAGAGACGAGTCGACGTTTTGTGATGATAGTTCTTATTTTTAGCCCTCAACTACCACAGATTAGCAAACGTTTTGTTTTAAAAAATAAATATTCAATTGTTGCCAAAAAGATGTTACTAACAATCAATTAATTCATTGTGTAGGTATATTCTGTTTCTCGTTATGTTTTTTTTTCTATGAATACCGATATATTTTAAAATCAGCGATCCTGACAAAATAGGAAATTGAATTTTGCTTATAGTATACGACATTTTTGCCACACTGTATATGAATAAGTAGATGTGCAGGAATAATTTTATTTATAGTAGGTACCTCAATCTATTTTTAAACAAATATGAGTATGATAATAATAAATAAGTTTAATTTATTTAATTATAATAAAATATACCTGCTAAAACGTAGTGTTACAGTATTTTTAGATTAAGTTTATTTTCAAATAATTCATATTTAGAAACTAACTACTTAAATTTATACTTTTTTTTCTTAATTTGTTACTAAGATACTTAAGTAGGTACAACACTTTAATGGTATACAGTAGCTATAATGTTTATTTTCACTGGAAATAAAAGGCTTTATTATTTTATTTTATTTATAATAATAAATAAGACGATATCTCCAATATTTTAGGTTATATCATTTATAACATGCGCCGGCAATACATTTCACAGCATTAACTTAATATATCTACTTGTGGATAATGTTGTTGATTGTACAATTACTAAACACTTTGTGGTAACTGTATTTTAAAGTAAGATACATTGTACATTTGTTTGTTAACATTTGTGTGCATGTATTGGTCTGGGTGTTTCTATGTATTATACGTATGTATTTACACAAGAAAAGTATTATATGTATATATTTGTAATTCCGCTGTTGGTTCTGATATCCGTAACACAGGTGCTTGAGCTACCTATCTCGGAGTCAGATCAATGTATGTGATGTTGTCAAATATTTTTATTTATTTATTATCCTCAATAAATAAATAAATAAATCAACTTAACTATTTTGGTTTACTGTAGGACAATAATTTATACATTTAAAAGTTTGGAACAAAATAAATTTAGAGTTAGTTTTAAAGAGTATCTTGTGAACAAATGTTTTCTAGCATACAAGAATATTTAGACTTAAGTATTGTTGTTATTTTAATTAAATGTGTACAAACACCAGAAAATTGAGAATCAAGCGAGAACTACTTGTCTAACGAATAGATCTGTCTAATGTAACCTTTATTTCGTGTACAATATATTTATTTTTACTGGTTAAAGACATTTAATTTCTCATAAGAATTACAAATTCACTTACTGAGAAAGTAAGCCTCGCCAACCCATCTGCCAAGCGTGGTGAGTATGGCAATTACCCCTCATGTGATTGAGGGAGGTCCGTGCCCCAGCAGTGGGGACTTAAATGGGCTGACGATGATGAGGATGATTACTGAGAAAACAGTTTACAAATAATATAAAAAATACATATCAACATTAGGACGAGCGTACGGTATTACATTTGTGTATGTGGTGGCAATCGCTTACAATCAGGTGGTCCGTCAACTCGTCTACCAACTACTACATAAAAAAAACTAGTTAACTTAGTGTTAATATGACATTGATCATATTAGCTTTCTTGAGCAAACTACCAAGATTGTATTTTGAGTTCAATTTCTAAATTCACGAAAAAAAAAATCAAATGGCGCGATAGCGAACAAAAAACCCTGACAGTTTAACGTTTTGTCCTTTCCTAAGCAAAAGCCCGAATCATTGAAACCACAAAAACTCAGATTTTAATGCATTCATTAAAAGGCCCGTCAATTCCAGGGGCCATTGTAATCGAAACATTAAACCGCCTAAGGCCCAAAATGTTAATCTCGATAAAAATTCAATTTTGTACCGACGCTCCTTGCTCAGATCTTTGTCAATTCCTCCGATAGACGGCGAAGGGTTAAGATGGCTGCCGATAAACAAAAAAGGCGAAAAAAAAGTTAATTTAAACTTGGCGAGGATACGAAGGCGGCCGCGGAAAATTTTTGATATTTGCAGAGCTTAGAGAGGAAGACGATGTGTGACTGGGCTGGTTTTGGTATGACATCCTTGAAAGATTTTATTCATAAACGTTCAATAAACCTTAGTTTTCAGTAGTTTTGACGTTTGAAAAAAAAAAAAAATGTATTTGGACACTTCTCAATTAACGAGTGATAAATTGCAATCAAATGATTTAAATTGTATCAATACAAATACAAATACAAATACAAATACAAATCATTTATTCATGAAGCACAGGTAGGTATTAAGGTCTTAATTAAAATTATTAAAGTCACACCGTGTTCTGCCTCGTTGGCGTATGAATATTAAACAGAGATGGGAATACTTAAATGATACTTAAATGTTAAAATAATTAAGAAAATAAATCAGTTGCTACCAAATTCATCAAAATCAACATGTCATTAACAATTAAAACAAGATTAACAATATATTGCTTACGTCATAAAAATTAAATTAAGATAAAATCGATTAAGACAGTATAAAACAAACAAAAAAATACCTAACAACCTTCAACTCGTTTATTTCCTAAAAATATAATAATATAGTAAAAACTTTACTGCACTTAGTCCCTATTTAAAATCCAGAAATTCTTTTACCGAATAAAAGGCATTATCATTTAAGAATTGAAATAGTTTATGTTTAAAAGTTATGTAATGATCGCATTCTTTAATTGCGGTAGGAATCTTATTATAAACTTTTGGCGCCATTTGGAAAACACTTTTACTGTATAATGCCGTTTTAAAGGATATTTGATTAGCCGCGCGTACCAGTGTACGGTTACGCGTTTTAATAACAGTAATGAATAGGTTTGGGTGTTGTCTAATGAAAAGAGCCAGTTCAAAAATGTAGAGTGACGGCAACGTCAATAGGTTTAGGTCACGAAAATATGGTTTACAGCTGTCGGTTTTTTTCAGATAGCACATTGCCCGTATGCATCTCTTTTGACATTTAAACACTCTTTCCCAATTTGTGGCGTTGCCCCAGAATATAATTGCATACCTCAATCTTGAAGCGACAGAGCCATGATAGGATGCTAGTAGAGACTGAAGACCTACTTTTCGTGATAATAGATACAGGCTATAGGACGATTGGGAGAGCTTATTGCAAACAAATTCGATATGATTTTGCCATTTTAAATTATCGTCAATATAGAGGCCTAAAAACTTAGTGCTAACTGTAGGGTCGATAACTTTACCCTTACATTCTATTCCGTTCGTCAATATTTTGTTACGTCTTTGATTAAATTCCATAATTTTAGTTTTGTCAATATTTATTAAAAGTTTATTATTCTCTAACCAACTGATTATTGTATTCATTCTGCCATTAATTATATCCGCATCGTTGAATACAATAGTACAATCATCCGCAAATAATATCATGCGGTCACTAATGCATTTTGGTATGTCATTGATGAAAACTAGAAAGAGGAGTGGTCCTAAAATGCTACCTTGAGGTACTCCACAGGTGACTACTCTAGGTTCAGATCGGAATTTGGTCTCTTCTTTAGTTTTTGGACATATTCTATTAATGCATGTTATTTGTGTTCTATAACTTAAGTAAGATCGAAACAAGTCCAAGCAATTGCCCCTAATACCATATTTTTCCAGCTTACTGAGCAGTAGCTTATGATCAACCGAATCGAAAGCCTTCGACATATCCATATATAAGGCATAGACTGGGTTTCTCGAATCGACTCTGGGGTATATAAGACTTAAAAATTCATAGATTGCTAGATTAATTGACATGTTTTTACGAAAACCTTTCTGCTCTTCACTAAATATGTTATTTTCTTCAAAGTAGTTATACACTTTATTATATATAACTTTCTCAAAAACTTTAGCTATAACCGGAATTAAAGCTATAGGGCGGTAGTTTTTCATATTGAATTTGTCATCTTTTTTATACAAAGGTTTGATTATAGAAGTTTTAAGTAAGTCAGGAAAGACACCCTGCTCAAAGCAAAGATTAATAATATGCGAGAGAATAGGTGCTATATTACCAGAAACATGCTTCAATACTAGCACACAAACATCATCAAAGCCGGTGCTTTTTGTGTTTTTTAATTTTTTTATAATGGTCCATATTTCAAATGGATCAGTTGGATTTAAGAAAAAGGATCTGTGAGAGTTGTATGTGCATGTTTGCGAGAGCGTTTCCTTCTGCTGTTGTGATTCAATATTATCAACATAGAAATTATTAAAAGACTCAGCTATTTGTTGGGGATCCACAATACACACATTGTCAATTATTAATTTACAGATATTTTCTAATGGAAACTTGTTTTTATTATTATTTATAGTATCCCAAGTAGCTTTACTTTTATTTTTAGATGTATTAATATAATGATTATTTTGTGCTATCTGAGTCAATTTAATTACTTTGCTAAGTCTTTTAGAATATGTCATAAATATTTTTTTATCGTTAATATGCTTTGTCTGTCTATATTTCCATAAGAGAAATCGTTTTCTTTTGCTGCAACTCTTAATTCCTAACGATATCCACCTTGGCTTATTTTTTACTTTGTTTACGACTTTTATGATAGGGAAACATAAGTCATAAAATAATTTAAATAGACAGTAAAATTCATGAAATGCGTTTGCAGCATTATCAGTTTGAAACACTTCATGGAAAGAAAGTGCATTAATGGCATCACAAAATTTACGGATATTATCTGTTGAATAGTCCCGTCTGAAAGAAAACCAATGCTTAAACGTACAGGCTTTATTCACTGGGCAATTAAGTAGTTGAGCCTCATGATCGGATAAACCGAGTTCTACAAGTTCACACTTGGCACCGCGTATGTTGTGCAAGATATTATCAATACAAGTCCCGCTACTTGGTCTTGTTGGTTTTCTTACAGATATCCTTAAGTTATAGCTAACAATGAGTTGTTCAAATTCCATGGCTTGTTTACTTTTTTTTAGTAGGTCAATATTGAAGTCGCCACAGATAACGACCTTTTTTTTACCGTTGCGTGAGATTGTATTTAAAATGTCATCTAAAGTATTAAAAAAAATGTCAAAATTTTTATTTACGTCAATGTTCTTAGGTACTCTGTAAATACATATTATGATTAGGTTATGATCAGTCAGCTCGATAGCGCAGCATTCTATTATATTAGCGATACTGTATTTTTGTACGTTTGTTAGAGCTTTAAATGTTTTTTTTTTATTTACCAAAATACATGACCCGCCCTTGCGTTTGTTTCGGGAGAAGTGGGCAGCCAAGTTGAAATTCGGGATCGCAAGTAGTTTCGTGTCATCATCGGTCATGTTATGCTCAGTAAAGCACAACACGTCTATTTCTTTACTAATTTCCGCTAGGTCATTTAGAGATACCGATAATAAATCGGATTTATTTATCAATCCAGATATATTTTGGTGCATTATGTTTAAATGTTTATACACGAAAAAACTCTGGGTCATTGTCATCTAATTTTTCCTTATCCGCAGTCACAATTTTTGGCTTACTAAAACTTTGTAACGAGAAGTAATGCGTGATACGAGTCTGTACAAATTTATCTAACTTTCCCTTACTTTGAATCCTGTTAGATGTAGGTCTAAACGAAGTTTGGTGTATTTGTTTTACTTTAAGTTTGTTATAACCTAAATATTTTGCATTGTAAAACATGAAATCAATATGACTATTTATTTTGTTACACATTTTATACATAAACCATTTATCATATTCTATATTATTTAAGTTTAGGAACGTACAGTTAGCAAAGTTACTACTTAATAACTTTAAATTAGCATTTAACATTTTCTCGTTTAGATGGTGACTGTGTTTTGTACCAAGGATAATAATGTGTGCCCGACAGTAAGTTTTAAAAAAGAAGCTTAATTCTGAAATAATTTTTGTCGGATTTCGATCACACTCGCCGACACTAATAACAATTATGTCATTACAGTCAACATCTTTTGTAGCTAAGGGTTTCAGTATTTCCTCACAGAGGGCGTTAGGCTTAATACAAGAATTGACATTATATTGCTCATACTTAGTGCCCTTCCTAGACATATACATTGCAGGTCCTAAGCCACTACACTGTTGTCCCCCTAAAATGTGTATTGTTTTATTAGTGGGCCTGGGACTGGTGCCATGTTGGTGAACATCAGGATTATCTTGACTTAACATTGTACTACTCGACGGGATCTGGTCCTTCTTTTTGTCGTGCAAATTAAGAAAGGAAGTTTCGTTGGTGTTGTTCAGCATTGCATCTGTGGGCTGGGTGATTATATGTTTTAATGGTACCTGATTTTTAACCTTTCTGCTGGTTTTTGAGGAAGACTTGGGAGTTGATCGACAGATACTTTGAAGTTGTTTATTTTGTAATTGAGCGTCAGCTAATTGTTTTTTCAGAGAGATATTATCTAGTAGTAAATTATCAATTTCACTAGTAGCACTCGCTAATCTTTCTCGCAAAGTTAGTATCTCCCTCTTTATTTCGTCAAGTTCCTGTAATTTGTTTGAATTTGATTCTGGACAACTCCTATTCAAAGTGTCATTTTCAATTTCAGTGTCACTTTCATCACTAAGGGAATCAAACGAATTTTTTATTGGTACATTATATTTTCTTGTCGTGACATTGTCTGAGAGAACTGACACTGTATCCGATTTAACGCCTTCAGGTACATTTTTTACTTTTGATTTTTGATCCAATGTGGAGGCGGCTGGTGAGTCAACCCTTTGGGAGGGGGTGCTAGTGATCTTCAAAGTTATTTTCTTATATTTACAATTAGTGCAGGTCCATGTTTCTCTACGATGTTTATCCATAAGGTCAAAAAGTTTCTCTTTTTTCGCACATGTTAAGTCATAAGACTTTTTGCATTGTAAGCATACAAGATATTGCATCAATAAAGCAAATCTTGGCGATCACCAATCCGAATTTGGCAAGCGTGGTGATTAAGCCTAATCCCATCATAGTAGCGATGACTTGATTTCTATGATGGAGACCTTTGCCCTACAGTAGGACAGTATATAGGCTGATAGTTTTTTTTTTACATATTAATACATATACTTATACGTATACGTATATGTCTATATATAAAATAAACTAAAAAATAAATAAACATAATGTGATTCTACTACTGGCTCTAAAAGTATTCTATGGTCGGAAAGATCCAGCAAGAAACTCGGCAATTACTCTTTTTAATTGACAAAATTCATACAATGTAGTATCATACTCATACCAAGTCATACAGTTTAATTGTAAATACAAAATAAAATGAAAGAAATAATAAAATAAACTTTATTGACTATAATTAAACGAAAAATAACGCGTAACTCTATCTGTATTTTGTTTTTATGCAAAAAATAAATTACATTTTTATTTTATGCGTCAAAATATTATGGATCACAATTTATATTTTTATTAGAATCTCGCAAGTTCCGCTAAACCGAATAAATGGGTTATGAAAAAATGATATAAAATTAATTTTGAAATATTTTTTTAACAACAGCTCTATGTAACTACCAATGATTCCTTAAGGTGGTCCGTTTCCTATACAAACTTGTTTTACAGGAATACTTACAGGCCGAAGCTTGAATATGGTTAAAATGTCTTTTAAAAAATTATATATGTGTGTCTATTTACGCGAATGGTGTAATCTTTCATGTTTAAAACATAAACAAAGTATAATTACGATTTAAAAAAACGTAGCAATTTGCGAAATCGCTTGAATGTGTGTGTGCTTGAAACGAATGCAATCTCTCGTAAAAACGGCGACATCTATACGAATCTAGTTAAATTTCCTAGATGGTAGGCTATGTTTGCTTAGCTAAACGAACTGGCTATCGAACAGATGGCGCTGAACTGCAATAAAAATATGCATGATATTTTAGCGATTTGTTAATTTATATTCATAATATATTAAAAATTGTATTATTTTATTGCTATAATAAAACACAAAATGCAAAAAAGGTCACACACTTTGACTTTACATTGATAAGAAATAATAGTAGCTTTTAAGTGCGACCGTCTGTCTACCCGCTGCGCCATCGAGGCATGACATTATGTGTTAGCGACGTTGTCGCTCTTACGCGTCGTTGCCAAATTTCTATTGCACCAATTTCTTCAACTTCAAAATTATTTCGGGATTTTAGATTGCTCCTTTACTGGGTTGCCAGAAGGTACTTTTCCTGAAATTCTTGGTAAATTTTAGTCTTTCATTTTTTTAATTTCCTTTTTTTCATTGGTTCCATAGGAGAAATATTGTGGAGTGAGTGTACATGAAACGAACATGCAATTTATATACGCATCCAGGTACGAAATGCAATTGATCTGTCAAAAAGAGCAAAAATGTACTGGGATAACAACACATTTCCATCTCTGTCAGTTTTAGTCTGCATAGTAAAAAAACAGAGTTTAGCTTGGTATTGGCTGTCTAAAATCGGCGTGAGACTGGGGCCAGAAAACTAGTCTGTATATTTATGGACAGGAATTTGGGGACAAATACAAAATCGTACCTGGCTACTATGACTCAATCTAGCATCGCGGCATCGTCCGAAGTGCGATCCTGTTTACGCTTTACAAAATGTACCTACCGCTTATTTCCAAAACTTTTCAACTAAAAAATTCAACTGTAAAGTAATCAAATTTTAAGAAATACCTACTTTATTGTTACAAATGATTGGTCATAATAGTGCATACATAATTATTTCCAATAACTTAATTATAATATATTTCTAAGGAATGATAAACCATTTGCTGTAACGGAACGTAATCAAATTTTTTGTGATAACTAGTGCTGTGTATGCATCAATCCATTCAACGCTAAAATAAATAAATATCGATGATATTCATAGCCTTGGTTTGGTAGGTGCATTGTTGAAGAAATTGAAATACAAACATGAACATCTGCAGTTCGCGCGAAACGTAACAGCCACGCGCTATCCGTACTTATCTGATAATATATAATATATAGTACAACGGGTAGGCCAATACAGCAGAGTTGGATGGAACTCTACTACTGCTACTCTCGGCTCCGTTCGGGTTCCGGGACAAAAGTATACGTACAAGTACAACCAATTATTTTTTTAGTTTTAGTGAAATTACTGTATTTAGAGTCGAATGTTGCTACGAATTTTCTATGAGCGAACGGTTTTTTTGAGTGATATTGAATCAAGTTCGTCAGGGTACAAAGTTAGGAACTCATCTGTGAAATTTGTTGTTTACGTCGCGTAGTGTTAATCAAGCGGCAGTGTTTTAAATGTTCTAATGTTAAGTGATGAGTTTAGAGGATAAAGTCCAATGTGGATTGATAAATAGTGACTCCATTGGTAATGTATTGGCCTTAAAGTTATGGGAACTCGTGATAAACACTTGGAATTAAGAGTCAAATGTAACTCTTGTGGTCATTGATTGAATTAAGTATAAAAAGTTAAGCTTGGTAAGTACATACCTACCAATTTAACTTACTTTTCTTGCTACTTTTAACTTCTTCTACCTATGATAATATTATTTTTAAAAAGTGATAGTCTGTAATTTAAAATTTAATAGTATTTTTCCAATAAAATGTATGCTATGCTATGATGATAAATTTTCATTTGAATATAGAATAACTCGTGAGTTGGATTTGCATCAACCCCCTGAGCAAGCTGGTTTCAGGTCAAAATTTTCAACCACAGATCATCTACAGACAGTAAACCAAATAATTGAAAAATTCAACGAATTTAATAAACCCTTATATATCGCTTTTGTAGATTACACTAAGGCATTTGATAATATAACACACCATTCAATATTTTCGGCACTCTCACAACAAAACATACATCCGACGTACATAAAGCTCCTCCAAATAATCTATCATAATAGTACGGCAAATGTCAAACTGCACTCCCTTGGTCCTACTTTTAACATATTAAAAGGTGTCAAGCAAGGCGACCCGCTTTCACCCAAGCTCTTCACAAGTGCTTTACAAGAAGTATTTAAAAAGCTGGAAAGCACCTGGACCACGAAAGGTATCAATGTGGACGGGATTCAGCTGACGAACTTACGCTTCGCTGACGATATCGTTTTGTTTTCGAACACATCTGCGGAACTCGGAACCATGCTCGAAGAACTGAGCGCGGCAAGTCTTGAGATTGGACTGAAGATGAATAGGTCAAAAACAAAGCTTATGACCAATAGCACGAATAGTAACATAATGGTTGATGGGCAGTTAATAGAATACGTCGATGAGTACATCTACTTGGGCCAGACAGTCTCCTTCCACAATAGGCAAGAAAAAGAGATCGAACGCCGAATCCATAATGCCTGGAAGAGCTTCTGGTCCATGAAAGCGTACTTGAAGGGAGACCTCCCTCTGACACTTAAGCGCAAACTCATCGACGTCTGCATTTTGCCCATCCTTACTTACGGTGCGCAAACCTGGTCGTTGACAGAAAATCAGAAGTCCAAACTCAAGATTTGCCAAAGAGCTATGGAGCGTAGCATTCTGGGGATCAAAAGATCAGATAGAGTGCGCAACTCTGACATACGCTCCAAGACGGGAATCGCGGATGTGGGAAGAAAAACTGCGAAGTTAAAATGGGAGTGGGCGGGCCATGTATGCAGAATGAACCCTAAAAGATGGACAAAAATCGTCACCCTATGGCAACCGACCGATGGACGTCGACTACGCGGCAGGCCCAAAAAAAGATGGTGTGACGATTTCAATACGTATGTCCAAGAATGGCAAGTAAAGGCATTGGATAGGGAGGAATGGAGAGACTTGGGGGAGGTCTTTGCCCAGCAGTGGGACTCTATAGACTAATTAAAAAAAAAAAAAAAAAAAAAAAAAAAAAATGCTTTTATCGATAAATTGCCAGAGAAGCTGGATAGCAAAATAAACAACTCTACTCGTACTTTTTCAAACAACTTTTTTCATTCTGTCTGAATTTCTGACTGACTTGTTCTGATCGTTGTTTAGGTATTATATGCAATTTGATTGACTTTCCTATATTTTGTTGATTTTTTTGATAGTTTTGTTTGAGATGAAGTGAGGAGCTGGGTGTTCACAATGGACTTTGGAAGGACAAACAAATCGAGCTTTTTAATGTGTTACTCTTTTACTATGTACAGAACAATAAACTTTGCTTTTCAATTACAGAAAGACCTATTCTCTAACCAAACCTCAAATTGAACTGAATGATGAAACAAAAAATGGATTACACAGTGTTTACTCTTTTGAATGTACCATGTGTGGAATGCTCTGGAAGCGAGCTAGTGAAAAGGATGGTCACATAAATAAAGCCCTAGTTTGGGGTGCTGTGACAAGTGGCAGCTACTATGCACAAGTAGCCCAGATGACTGCGCTTATGGATATACCAACTTTATCACCGAATAAGTTTCACTCAATTGAAAAAGAATTGGGATCTGTGTGGCAACAACACTTGACAGAGGAGATAATAAAAGCTGGAGCCGAAGAAAGAGCCATCGCCATTGTAAAGGGACACATGTCCCCTGATGGGGTGCTATATATCACTGTCTGAAAAGATCATATGGGCATAACTTTAACTCATCTTCTGGGATGGTAAGTTTAACTTTGTTATAATCACTTGTTTGTTATACATTTATCATTGTTATTTAATTTTTGCAAGTAAAACTTTAATCCCACTGAAAATGTGTCTCAGACATAAGGACGGTACAAAGTCCAATAAGGGTAACTCCGTGTGTACCCGTATTATTACTTTAAAAAAATTTCTTACCAATTCGGGAGTTCAAAGTAATAATAGAATGTGTTTATAAAACACACACCCCTTTATTACAAAACATGGTCTAAAGTTAGGCTTGGTTTAAAATGGATGCTGTCACTTTCATTTGAAAGCTATATGAAAGTGACAGCGTCATTTTTAAACCTTGTAGACCATTTTTGTAATAAAGGGGACAGATGTTTGGTAACAATATTTAATAACAAATTGAAATAATATAAATTTATTGTTACAAACATTCTTACATTATTTATTTCTTTTTACAGATACTTCAGTCCACTTGGGATAGAATGCATAGCATTCAAGCATGGTGATTTTCAAGAAACACTCAAAGTTACTTTAGAAGCATTTTATTGTATATAAATTGATGTAAATATTTTTTATTAATTATTAAAAATTGACTTGATACTACCTCCTACCTACCTACACCAACTAATTTGTACACCTCGTCATACAGTTAACTAGTTTTGGAATATTTACTTTTGTTTGTAACATATGACGGGAACTTCACGAATGATCATGCTCCCCAAATGTCCCTGAGGTTGTGGTGCTATGTGGCTGGTCATAACATTCACTCTGCTATAGTTGAGTGAAGTGATGGCTGAAAACATATGTCATACTTGAACAGGTGCCACCTTTGGGGACTGGTCTGCTTTGGTTTAAATCATATTTAGCTTATTATTTTGGTGTAGCATTATTAGCTGTTTGACTTGGTATAAGGTATACTTTGTATATAATGTGTAATAAAACATTGTATAAAAATATGGCGTTTAAAGAGTAACTGGTGAGTTTCTTGCTGGACCTTCTCGTCCAGAAACAACTTTTCCGATCCGGTGGTAGAATCGCATTATTTGTATTTATATTTTAATATATTTTATGTATCGGCATATTTATGTAATCACATGTAAATTATACATACTAATGAAATGGTTTTAAAGGATTCAAATATATATTTTATTATATTGATTGTTTTTTAATTAACATTCCTAAGGACTTATACCACTCCACTTCGTCCTGCACGAACCTACCTACATGAAGTTATTAGAAGTCGCACACCTACGCACACCTAGCCTACTCTATTAGGTTTACAGACGCTATGTGGCAAAAAATCGTCCCGAAACGAAGTGAGGGCGGACCGTTAGTTGCATAATAAACCGCACTTCAATTTCGAAGTCCAGTGTGTGTTAAGTTATCTACTAGATTACCATCGCTACCTATCCGTAGTCCATTCGATAGATCTGAAGAAGAAATTCACATATTCCGTAATTCCTATCCACATCATATTTTTAGTGTTAAGCGCGCCATCTATTGCCAGCGAGGAATAACAGCTATCCGATAAAAAACATGCTTCAGCTTTGTATGTGTGTGTGGGGACGATACGTACGTACACAAGTTGATATTAATTTAGCAACGATGCAGGAATATAACGATTCTGGTTTAGTTGTTAATTGTTGAAATACATCAAAAAATCGCAGTTATTACGTAGATGTCGCGAATCACTCTACACTTAAAATTACTGTCCTGTAGAAGCCGTATTTATTTATTTTCTCGATTCACTGACAACAGAGCCATCTCTTAGCAATCGTTTAGCAGGATTGCGTGAGCTTCCACCTTAACAAACGAAAAAAAGAAATCAGCAGAGACAATACAACAAGGGACATTCTTCTAGTTAACTCCCCATTATAATTTACTCCTGATTGGGATCAACTTGAAATTAAGAAAAAATAAAGGGACAAAGGAGAGGGGTGATTGTCTTTTTTTATCTCACGGCTTGATTCTACAAACAATCCCTTTTTGATCCCTTTGTGTTCATCAACGGGGTTAAATTGGCTCTATGGATCGATAAGACGACCCTATGTAAAAAGGTATTTTTTGGAGAAAATTTTTGAGAAAAAATCTTCAAATTAAAAAAACATCATGTTTTTTTTTGGAATATGTATTTTTAATTATATAAAAATGTTTAATTTTTTCAAAGATTTAGTTTATAGGATTAGTGTTAGTGTTAGCAACTGATTTTTTTCTTTCTGAGACTAATTTCGAATAGCTGGTTAGAATATATGCGTGAAGTACCTATTTCCACTAAAGGAGGAATAAAATTAACTGCCACTGAGGCCCATTTCAACCAATTTTATACCAGACACCAATCTGACGTTATACCATAGATTTATCCATAGATAAAGATTGGTAAACGACCAGATAACTATCGTTATGTTAACTTTTATTCAGTGAACGGGCAACTAGTTCGATTTACGTTGATCGATGCCTTCGATCGATTGGTCTGGTAAAACCCTAAAACTAACCACAATTCCTTAACACATAAACAACAAATAGCTCCATGTATCGTAAAGCCAATATTTCCCATAAAAGAGGCCGTTACAAGAGAACGCAATCAGAGGTCAACAATAAAACTTGTTGGCGCATCGAACCCGCTACCCTGCGTTAATGGGCCGGATCTTGATTTGTACGCAACATTCGCAACATGCGAGGGTAGTGGTCTGATATGGATAAGCCGTCTGGTGACTTACTTACTTATTTTTTTCTCTATACTTGATAATGGACTATAATGGACTAAATTCCTTCTTTTTTCTCTATACTTAATGGACTCGACTTCTCTGGTGTGAGGGCAATTCTCCAACGTCTAGTTTTATTATCGAATAAACTAGATAATAATACCCTCTAATCGAATGCGGCTACGGCGGCCAATCTCAATGATCAGCCACGTACGCAGGATATATTATAGTGCTCAAGTGTGTGCGCAAACACAACTGCACTCTCTATTCCATTACCCTTATATTCCGATGGGACACTCCTGTGACACGACCGGAGAGGGATCGAGCGCAGGACCAACAGCTTAAAGTGCTTCCGAGGCACGGTGGTGCAAGACCGCCAGCTTCCAGACTCCAGGCTGCCACTAAGAATTTCCTACCGAAAATTTAGGTCCAATTTTTTTTGGCCCAACCCTGGGATCGAACCCGGGACCTCTTGCGCAGCGGTCGCTTTAAAGTGCGACCCACTTACCACTGCGCCACCGAGGCAGGCACCGAGACGACGAATAAACTGGATAGTTAGCTGTCGAAGTCAGAGTCACAGACACTCAATAAAAATGATAAAACCGCGGGACTGTGCGAGAGCCACGCTCCGGGATAAATGGGCCTGCTGGAGCGGAGTGATACAACGGCCTCAAAGAATGCCGGCGCGAAGCAACTTCTGTGCTGTAAGGCCACCGGAAGTCCAATCCGGGATAAGGGGTTTTAAAGGTTGGCAGCGTACTTGTGTTACAAGCAAAGACTTAGGATGCCTGCTATGATTGCGAGTGTTCAAGAACGACGACAATCGCTTACCATTGAGTGATCTGCTCGTCTGCTCCCTATCACATAAAAAAAATCATGTCTCTTAAGAATTCCTTTTATTTTCTTTATTATTCTTAAAATCATTTGAAAATAAAGGCGCATCCACACTATCCCCTGCGGGTTAGGGCGCGCACCAGTTTTCGCACTAAACAGTTTCGGCCCACCATTGCGCACTTCGCCGAATCGCAATTAAATTCGTCCTGTCCGGCCCATTGGAAACAAGGGGACGGATTAAGGAAATTGAGGTTACATAAAATGTTTTTTCTAGAAACTGTCTGTTATTACCTTAACCCATAGCCTTTACCTATAGTGTTGGCGGACAAACTGCAAGATGGTCCGACTGACATCAAGGATTCAAGCTGGAGTAGCGTGGTCTAAGGAAGACTGACGGTTCCGTGAAGAGTTCTTCGTCGTCATCAGTCATCATCAGCCTATCGCAGTCCAATTGTTCGCCTCCGTGATCTATCGATGGCTTCTCGCATCCAGCTCTTGCCAGCCATCCTGCGCAGATCGTCTCTCCACCTAGCCAGAGGGTGCCCTACGTTACGTTTGCCAAGACGCGGTCTCCACTCTAGAACTCGTTTACCCCATAGGCTGTCGGTTCTGCGGCTAATATGGCCAGCCCACTGCCACTTAAGGTTGCTAATCCGGTGATTGATCGACATTGATGTCGATGACTTTGGTTCTCTGCCGGATCACCTCTTTTCGGATTCGATCTCGGAGAGAGATTCTTTGTCGTGTCGGTTGGGAAATACTGTAGGAAATACAATTTTGTGAATAAATACAACGACATTAGTCAATGCTAACGTGACGTCACGTGCACACAAATGGCAAATAATCACGCATACTAAACAGTATAATGTTACATCATAGATTTAGTATAGACGCCATATTGGAATTGAATGTATTTAATGTTAAGGCAAAACAATGTATCACATCATAATGTATTATATGGGCTCGGTATATTTTTTTATTGGCTGAAATAAACGATTATTATTATTATATTGCTTTTTACAATGCCTTTGAATTTGACACAGTTTTAAGAATAACAACATCATGCTGGCACTTTAGAGCCCAGGTTTCGCTTTCCTGCTATATCTCCTCCACTTTGCACGGTCTTTCGCATCCATTATAGTTAATCTTTTTTTTATACTATGGCTCTACCCGAAGATATCTTGCCAATGTCAAGTAACTTATTGAGAATAAGTGAGTAAGTCAACAGTCGAAGTCGGTCAAAGTCACAGTCACCGGATTCTGCTGATACCACTCTATACACAATCGCAGGTTTTAAAACTCCTCGACACACAATAACACTGTCAAAAACGATACAATTCGCTTTCTTACTATCAGGATCACTTCGCGGCATTCAATGCACAAATAAACACCAAATTTGTTCATAAAAAATCCGACTACCCGATTTGCGTACAAGATTGCATTACTGGCTAGGCGATCCTTCTGCATCAAAATCCATACTAATATTATAAATATGAAAGTGTATGTCTGTCTGTTTGTCTGTCTTTCACGGCAGAACGGAGCGATGGCTTGAGGTGATTTTTTAAGTGAAGATAGTTGAAGAGATGGAGTGTCATAGGCTTTGTCTCTTTCTAACTCACACAAGACCACACCACCCACACCACTCCCACTGCCTCACAGAAGACCGGCGTGAAGCAGCGCCTGCGCTGTATTTCGCCGTGTGAGTGAGGTTACCGGAGGCCCAATGGGGGAAAAGGTTGGCAGCGCACTTGTATCAGGTGATCCGTCGCTCGTCTGCCACACCTCTCATATATAAAAAAAAAAACTCGA
>JADPWL010000884.1:0-13926 GCA_019059595.1 Marasmia exigua | reverse complement strand
CCCAAACTTCTAGGGTTCTATATAAAACTTATCTTTTTCTCAAGGAAAACATCCAATAAAAAAGTTCTTTGCGAGAGGTGGACTAAGGGCCGCAAGGTGACGCTTCGCGTTAATAGCGCCGTCATAATAGATTTGATTTGTAGTGATTATGAGACATTTAAAAATAGAAAATAATTATAAGTCTTACAACATCTTATACGTTGACTTGATTCTGTACTGAGTAGGTTAAGCACTTGTGTTACAGATATCAGACAACAGAGGAACACAAATATATACTACCTGTCACCTTAATAAAGAGTAAAAGTGTTTTCCGAGAGGTTGTAACCCCGAAATTGTTTAAAATAGATCTGGTTTAGTAGCTAAAAATTGAAATCGATTGGCGTCACTAGTGTGCCCTACCCGTCACCTTAAAATCTTCAGTCCGCCTCTGCTATCGCAAAGTATGAAAAGATATTATATTTCTGTAGGAAAACCTCAACGGAAAATATGAATTGTACGAGTTATGACACAGAGTGCGTATTCTGGTTTATAGATAGATAGATAGATACTCTTTATTGCACAACATACAAAACTTAAAAGCTAGCTATACAGAGATACAATGTACAATTTAGGCGGTCTTATCGCTGGGAGCGATCTCTACCTGACAACCTTCAGGTAAAGGACTTTAGATAGAACAGGGGAGGGTGGTGCAATCCTTTTGATTATGAACATTGATTGATTGTTTATTTTGATGGTATTCGTGTGATTATTAACGTTGTAGGTAAATAAGGAAGAAATTAGGTTGTCCACAATATACAAATTGATTTGTATTGATTTATTCAACAATTGACAAGATGCTAAATAGTAGGTGGCACCTACTATTGTACTCCTCGTCCTGCAGTTTATTAGTATTGGATTAAGTAACTACTACTCTGTGACCTATGAGGGGAGCCTAAGTAGTCATGCTCACTCAAATGTCTCTCAGGTGGTGGCGCTATGTGGCGGGTCATTACATTCCCTCTAATATGGTTGAGTGAAATGATGGCTCTGATCATCGGATTCTGTGGTAATATATTAGTTTACTTGCATTATCGCTTTCATTTATAATAATTATTCTTTTAATTCTATTGAATATTTTTATCATTTGAATATTCTTTTACCCGTACTTAACCCGTGGAAACAGAATTATCACTAACAAAACTAATTATACATAGGTTAATGGTCCCATTCATGTTAGGTTGTAACATACCACTCCTCCCAACCCTCAATGATATCTATCTATAGTATAAAACCCAAAGCGGTCCTTTTGTCCAAGGGTAGCAAAGGCAAAATTAGAACATTTCGCTTTAATAAATACTGGGAATTTTCAGACCATTTTCACTAGAGTTCGGGTAGGGCTGTCAACATTATTTCTAGCGTCTGTGACAAAGTTTTTGATGAAAGTAGAATAGTTACTAATCAACTCAATTACGAATGAAAATGTTTAGTGATGCGACATGAAAAAAAACAACTTTGTTTTTTTTATAAATTTGGATTAAAATCTTTTTTTTTTTGAAAAAAATTCATCTATATTAATAATTGTTTTTTATTCAACATTCTTACATTTTACGCAGATTTACGATTAATCTAATCTGAAAAGTACAACCCCATACTTATGGGGTTGTACCATACCATAACCCATATATGTAGGGTATCTATGGATAGGTCTTTCAAAATGATGTTGAGGTTTCTGACATAGTTTTTTCTACACTTAATACTTTGCGCAAGAGACGCTCCCCAAGTGGTAAAATGTGCCCGACATAGCCCGTCCGCCCCCAGGCGGACGGGTATGCGTAATGCATTTCCCCTGATTGAACAAAAAAAAAAGAAAATTATGTTAAAATAATACCATGTAAAAATATTCTCATACGATGTGAAAGAACGAAATGTACATAAACATTCGAGTTTTTAAGTGTCGCGTTCAATTACTGAATACTTTAACGCTTTGCAATGTGCGCGCGCCGCGTAGTGAGAGCATGGATATTTATTATATACCCACATAATCTTGTATTTCTCATATAAGTGAATAATGTATTCTTTTTGAGAAATAAATGTCTTAAACCGTAACCGTAAACCGTAAAAAAAAATTTGTACTTAATTATACCTCAACTATATTATTATCTCTGTAAGCTATTTTGTGTCTGAATAAATAAAATAAAATAAATTTCACTTCTAGCAACACATTTCTAATGCAGTTTTCAATTATGCAACTAGGTCACCTAACCAACACTTTGTACACCGTGTTTATAATTTACTATAACTCATATATGGCTTTTTGCCAACCCTACGCCCTTAGGGGTCTAATAAACTAGTACAATCATTACAGAAACGCGGCCAGAATACGTAAGCGGCTCAAATCTTTGCGAGGTTGTACACAATGACGTCTTCATTTTAGGGGTAATCTCTAATTTGGGAACATTCCGATCGCGGTAATAATAATGAAGCATTTATTCAGTGTTACAAAAGATACAAAACAATAAAGTTTAAAAAGTAAAGCCAAATAAACTCGCTCTAAAAAGTACGAATATTGACACGGCACGATCGTTTGCCACATTGATTTTATTTTATTATTATAGTGTGGTCCCCTGCAGAGTAGAATATGCCACCCTCACTCTTACCGAGGTGTCGTAAAAGGCGACTAAGGTAAAGCTGCTGGCATGATCATCGGCACACAGAGAAGGAAAACTCTGCATTTATATCAAAACCCTCGCCAACCCGTCTGCCAAGCGTGGTGAGTATGGCAATTAGCCCTCATGTGGTTGAGGGAGTCCCGTGTCCCAGCAGTGGGGACTTAAATGGGCTGACGATGATTATAATGAACCTGTTTCGCTACAGTAGGTGGCATACGACCACGGCGATACGGCATAATAATTTCAGCAGACACAATTTTCTTGTGTCGTACTTTTTAGAGCGTGTTTTTTTTTGTAGTCGGGTTGTAGTTCTTAAACTTTATTTTTATTTGACATATTTTTAGTTATGTAATTAAAATTACATATTTGAAATGTGCTAAAAAAGCTCTTTCATATGATATTTCACACGGTACCGTCAAGCAATTTTTCGCGTACAACGGCCAACATTTGTGCATGGTTATTTAATAAATTGTCTAGAGATTGTCATCCCGAAATTGTTCAAAATAGATCCGGTTTGGTAGTTAAATATTAAAGTCGATTGACGTCGCTATTGTGCCCTACCCGTCAGATTAAGAAGCCGGCGAAGAACACAGTTCCCATACAAATGTAACCCCATTGTACGAACCCTGTTTGAAAATCCATAATCAGGTACTTTGCACGAAATGTCGACTAAAGCCCAAGAGTCCAAATTTACGGCGTGTGGTACAATAGTGACATTCAGCAGACAACGTTAACTAATATATAGCACAAATAGGTACCTATAGTAGAAATTACTGGGTGGGCGGAACCACTAACAGAGAACAGATGGCTGATGAGGCAAAACATTATCGGGTTCCGTATCGGAGAGTGGGCGTCCCGTACGACGGACTTACATAGATGAATAAGCAATCCGGTTAGAAAAAAATAGACCAACGGACAAGCTTGATCAAGATTTCACAGAAAACCGACGTGAAGCAGCATTGTGCTGTGTTTCGCTGCGTGAGTGAGGGTACCGGAGGCCCAATCCGGGGGAAAGGGAAGTTTAAATGTTGGCAGTGCATTTGTGTTTCCACTGGTGATCCGTCTGCTCGTCTGCCACCGATCACACAAAAAAAAATTGCCTAATGACAAGAGACCACCACTTTACTGCGTTGTACAACTCGTGTAATACCTTCAACGTATACCATTTTAAGTGCCGCCTTGTAGTCCCCGGCAGAGTAGAATAGGCCACCCTCACTCTTACCGAGGTGTCGTAAAAGGCGACTAAGGTAAAGCTGCTGGCATGATCATCAGCACCCAGAGAAGGAAAACTCTGCATTTATATCAAAACCCTCGCCAACCCGTCTGCCAAGCGTGGTGAGTATGGCAATTACCCCGCATGTGATTGAGGGAGGCCCGTGCCCCAGCAGTGGGGACTCAAATGGGCTGATGATGATGATGATGATGATACCATTTTAAGTGCTCATACTCTGTTTTGAGTGCAATAGAAGTAACTTTATTAATTCATTCATCGGCAATCGCTTACCATCAGGTGACCCGCCGGCTCGTCTGCCACGCAGGCATTTTTTTCGTGCGATTCGTGCGATGAACATTTGTGTTTGTTCAGTGTCTGGGTGTAATATATGTATTTAAGTATATATTTGTGTTCCTCTGTTGTCTGATATCTGTAACACAAGTGCTTAAGCTACTTAGTACGGAATCAGGTCAATGTATGAGATGTTGTGAGAATTATTATTTTTATTATATATTTTTAAGCCTTGGCTTTCTCCAACCACGGACCTCAGTCAAGTGCATGGTATTGAGTGTGGTGGTTCCGGATGATAAAAACTTTCGAGTAATTCTACATGTATATACTGGCTTTTTGGAGGAGATAAGTGGTTTTTGTGGGGATTTTCAATATTTCTAGACGCTTATTATTATTATATATTTTTTAGCCTTGGCTTTCTCCAGCCTTTGAAAAAGGCGGGTAAGTATTCCTACGACACGGACCTCAGTTAAGCGTCATAGGATTGAGGGTGGTGGATCCGGATGACACGGACCTCAGTCAAGCGTCATAGGATTGAGTGTGGTGTATCCGGATGACACGGACCTCAGTCAAGCGTCATAGGATTGAGTGTGGTGGATCCGGATGACAAAAAATCTCCCAATTAACAAAGTTTGTGTTGTCTAAATGTGTATGTCAGTGTACGTTTTGTTTGTTTTAGGTGATGTTTAATAATAACCCAAACTCAATTATCTGAAGAGAACCAGCTCATTTCTCAACAAATTTTCTAAGGAACGTGTCTCTTTAATCACTTGACGTTGGCAGAGTTGTCTCGTAAGAGCAACAGCAAGCCATAAAAAACAAGATAAAAACTTTCGGGCGATCATGCGACATGTTTTGAGTATGCTAGATTCGGCGGGTAGGGCTAAAAGAAGCCGCGTGGGCTGATGCAATTCAAAGGTTTTAAATTAGTGTCTAGTGGTTTTTAGTGTGCAAGTTTGGTGTTTATTTGTGCAGTGAAGTGCCGCAAAGTGATCCTAATTGTATCGTTTATAACACTGCTATTGTGTGTCGAGTGCGTTGTCTCGTGACAACTTGCTTGGACCTAATAGAGTCTTAAAACCTTGCTTTTAGAGTGATATCCGCTGAATCGGCCGTTTTATTGAGTGACTGTGACTTTGACTGACTTCGTCTGTTGACTTCCTACTTGTTCTCAATAATTTACTTGACAATGGCGAATTATCTTCGGCTGTCCCGCTTAATAATGCCTAAAATCTAAAACATGATAATGGCAGGAGTAATTCTCAGTCGAGAAGTTGATTGCCAGAAATGAAATAAGAAGAAGAAGCATGCTAGCTTTTTGAAGTAAATAGGTAATTTTTGTGGGGATTTTTAATAATTCAAGGCTCTTTTTTATACTATTGGGGATAACTCCTGTTGATGAAATAACTATTGGAATTATATGTACAGTTTCGGCATGCCACTGTTTTTTTAGCTCTATTGCTAGGTCATGATATTTTGTTATTTTTTCTGAGATGGTTGCTTGAAGGTATCATTGATAAATTGAAGGCAAATCGTCTTTCCTGGTATGGCCATGTAAGGAGAAGAGGGGAAGAACATGTTGCCAAAAAAGTGATGAGGTTAAACGTAAGTGGGTGGAGGAACAGAGGACGGCCGAAAAAGAGATGGATGGATTGTGTGAAGAATGACATGATGGAAAAAGAGGTGGATGATTCGATGACGAATGACAGGGACGTATGGAAAAGGAAAACATACTGCGCCGACCCCAGATAACCTGGGAAAAGGGCAGGAGGATGATGATGATGGTTGCTTGAAGGTTGTGTGTATTTATTATTATTTTTATTTTGGCGGACCGACTAAGAATAGATGGCCGATATGAGGCGAAACGTTATCGGGATCCATATCGTTCCCTATCGAGAGTGGGCGTCCCGTCCCATGGACATATTGGACATAGATAAACTGGCCGTTCGTTTTTAATGAACGGTAGACAAGATCTTCAGGGACAAAGCCACATATGATCACAGCTCGTGGATACCAAAAGTAAAAGGATACTATAAGTCGTTTTTTCTAATATGGCTCTACCTGAAGATATCTAACAAATGTCAAGTAACTTACTTATTGATATTTCTAAGTGAGTAGTCAACAATCGAAGTCAGTCAAAGTCATAATTAACAACAGTCAAAGTCAGTCAAAGTCATAATAATAATAAATCTCGGTGCCTTGGACTGCCTCGGTGGCGCAGTGGTCGCACTTTAAGGCGACGGCTGCGCAAGAGGTCCCGGGTTCCATCCCCGGGCCGGCCAAACATTTGTAAATATGTTTTCGGTAAGAAATTCTTAGTGGCAGCCCAGAGTCTGGAAGTTGGCGGTCTTGTACCCCTGTGCCTCGGAAAGCACGTTAAGCTGTTGGTCCTGCGCCTAATCCCTTTCTGGTCGTGTCACAGTAGTGTCGCATCGTAATATGAGGGTAAGGGAATAGAGAGTGCACTTGTGTTTGCGCACACACTTGAGCACTATAATATATCCTGCGGACGTGGCTGATCGTAGCCGTAATCGGTTGGAGGATATCATTTAATAATAAATAAATATTTCACAACATCACGTACATTTATCGTCATCATCGTCAGCCCATTTAAGTCCCTACTGCTGGGGCACGGGCCTCCCTCAATAACATGAGGGGTAATTGCCATACTCACCACGCTTGGCAGTCGGTTCATAAAGGACAAAGACATCGGCGAACAAACATTAAAAAATACATGTCGAATTGAGAACCTCCTTCAATTTTGAAGTCGGTTAAAAATGCCGGTGTTATACGATTTATCGATCTACGGATTCTGCCAAAACCACCAAACATAGAAATATAATATGCCACCAAACATAATCGCGAGTTTTAATACCTATTATAGTAGGTCCAAGCAAGTTGTCACGTGACAACTCACTCGACACACAATAGCAGAGTTAATAACTTAAAAAATTAAATTAAAAATTTAAAATACCCCCGACACAACTAAAGCTCTTTTATTTGATACCTATATTGAGGCAGTTGGAACAACAAATAGGTTATTCGTCATTTTCTGACGGCGGCTATCTTGGATTTGAAATTTTTACAATTAATATATTCTGCTACGCAAGCCCCTTTATATGATACCCATATTTTGGGAGTTGTGTTAGAACATAAAATCCAAATCTTTGTGACGGCGGCCATCTTGGATCGATTTTTATCCAACGTACATAGCTAAGAACACTCCCTCCTTATTCATCTTTCAAACAAAAAAAAAACAAAATCAAAATCGGTTCATTTGTTCGGGAGCTACGATGCCATAGACAGACACAAAGACACACACACACGTCAAACTTATAACACCCTGTCGTTTTTGCGTCGGGGTTACAAACGATAGAATTCAAAGATCCTTAAAAAAAAAGAAAAACGAAGTGACGAAACCTAATTTGTATGAGAATTTATAAAATATACCTAGATTCTGTTAATTTGTGTACTTGTTAATCCTCGCGTTTAGTACTGTAATAAAAAAGTTTCATTGAATATTCTTACAAAAGACTATAACAAACAGGCAATATTTTATTTTACAGTGTAATAAAAGTTATTGCGTGACGTCATTACCAACCGCTTTTTTTGGGGAAAGAAAAGGCACGGGCCACCAGTGTTTTGTCTCTGTCACAGTTAATATAAAGGGTGTTCCTTTTAAATTTATTTGGTGTGTTCCCTCTAAGGCGATTTGGTTGGACACCTTGCATTTATTTTTACTCGCAAAAACATCACCCTTGAGCCTTTGCGCGATTTGGACGATGCAGCCAACATTCAATATTCAAAATTCAAAATAATTTTATTTCTATAGGCTTGCATATATACAGCACTTTCAAATCGTCATACATTAAAAATTATAACTATTCTTATCGATCAGAAGTTTGGGTAATTTTTAAAAAAGAAACGCAAAAATAATCCTACCAACGGTTATAATTTTTAAATTAACAAAAATGATCAAATATCGACTCTATATCGACACGAAACTAAATACGTCCGTTCCGTCCGAGCGCTCGCAGCAAAGTGAAGGGGCGATGGCGTGATCCGACTGCCTCTGACGTCACTGCCTCGAAGTGCCAGGAGTAGGGGAATTCACTAAGATCCCTAAGACGGCCTCTCCTGACTGCTGAGCGGCCTCGTCAGCTTGGTCTTCACAGTCTCCCGGCGGGACCTCAGCACTCAAGCTAACCTCAGCTGAGTTTTCTTCAATCGGAATGTTTTCTGAAATAAATCAATCCCCGATTGAGTTTACCTACTCGTCTCACATAAATTGCCTTCAGTTACACATCCCAACAAAACCACAGGCGTGCACTCCCATGATCAGGCTAAGATAGATAACCGTAAGCGTGTTAAAGAGCAAAACAAAACTTTGTCAATAATGACTGAATTCCGGACCCCAGTCACTAGTGACAACAGTTACCCACAGCGTAGCCGAATGTCGAGGCTAGTTGGTTGCCATAATGTCGAGGCAAAATAAACAAGGCCGCAATGTCGGGGCAAAAATAAACATAGCCACAATTTCGAGGCTAAACATGTGCCACAATGTCGGGACAAGCAAGACAAAAGCCACTAGTCGGTGCTAAATAAAACATAAGCCACTGGTCGGGGCTAAACAAAACATAAGCCACTGGTCGGGGCTACACAAAACATAAGCCACTGGTCGGGGCTAAACAAAACATAAGCCACTGGTCGGGGCTACACAAAACATAAGCCACTGGTCGGGGCTACACAAAACATAAGCCACTGGTCGGGGCTACACAAAACATAAGCCACTGGTCGGGGCTAGATAAAACGTAAGCCACTGGTCGGGGCTAAATAAACACAAGCCACTGGTCGGGGCTAAATAAACACAAGCCACTGGTCGGGGCTAAATAAAACATAAGCCACTGGTCGGGGCTAAATAACACATAAGCCACTGGTCGGGGCTCACAAGACTCACCACCCTCGAAGAATGCTGCGCATGCGTCCGGTGTCCACTCGCCACGCCACTGGACCATGTGTTCGGCAGCAGTCTGGGTCTTCTTCCCGTACGACCCAGCGAGCAGCTCGAGCTCGTACCGGTGATGTGGTAGCGCTCTTACAATCTTGTAGGGGCCACGCATCCCGGAGTCCAGCTTTCCGGTGCTCTGTGAACCCTTGCTAACAAAAACAAGACTTCCAGGAGCAAAAGTACGGGGCTGCCGTCGGCGTTCGTTCACATAAGCGTCTTGCTGCTGTTGATTTGCGGTGAGCAGCTCAGACGCTCTCTGCCTTCTCAATACAAGCAGGGCATCTCGATTTGGATGAGAGTTGTCCAGCGCGACATCTCGCACTAAGGACCTCAAAACTGGAGTGGTCCCTTCAACACCTGTAAGTAACTGCAAAGGTGAAGAGCGTGTGGTTGCCTGTTTGGTAATATTCAGGTTCAGCTGCACTTTCCACAACACATCTGACCACGAGTTGCCTTTGTTTGAGACTTCCACGCGCAACATGTTGAGAACCGTCCTACAATATCTTTCGACTTGACCGTTTTCACGGTGCATCTCCGGGGTTATAAAGTGAATAGAACAGCCCAACTCAGCGACCCAATTTTGAAATGACGAGCTCTCGAACATCCTGCCTCTATCACAAACGATAGTTGACGGGGTACCAAATAATGACACAGCGTTGTAAAACACACGCTGCAATTCATCTGTGTCCTGTCTATACAGGGCATACAACAGGCTGTATTTGGAGAAAGAATCCACAATTATGAGGATGTATTTAAATCCGTTCGATTCGGGCAATGGACCAAGTACATCAGTGTGAACAACTGAGAAAGGAATATCCGGTTTAGTCCAGGACTCTATCGTCTGTCTAGGCGCACGAGGCACTTTCTTATGTGCCAGGCAGACAATACAGTGACCTATATATTTTCTTACGAAAGCTCTCAAGCCGGGGAACCAAAAATGACGCAGTATCAGATCGGTAGTCTTGTCGACTCCGATATGATCATGATCATCATGAAAAACTCTTAAAAGGCTGAGTCTATGCCCCCTGGGGATAAAACAAAGGGGACGAGAGTCTTCTCCGGTAGGTGTTAACTTGTAGTACAACAAGTCGTTTTTGATTAAAAACCGTGTAGCGTCTAACTGACCTTCTCTTAACCTCTGCATCAAATCTTGAGTCTCAGAATCGGCAGTCTGAGCAACTTTAGCCCAATTCCGTGGGTTTTGTATGTGGAATACGTTAGCGGGTTGTCGGCTTAGGAAGTCAGCGTGTTGCATTAGGCAACCTTTTCTATACTCCAACGTGAACTGAAAGTCTTGCATATAGACCCACCAGCGCGCGACACGGGGTAATAAATCTCTCTTACGTTCTGTCAACTTTAGCGAATTACAGTCGGTCACAATTTTGAATTTGATACCGATTAGGTAATGCCGAAAATGTTGTAAAGCGCGAACAATCGCTAAAGTTTCCAGCTCGTAACTGTGATAACGTGGTTCCGCGCCCTGGGTGGATTTGCTGAAATAGCCGACAACACGCTTACGTTTTCCTTCGTGCTCTTGAAGCAATATAGCGCCATAACCCACCGTACTTGCATCAGTATGAAGCTCGGTAGGTAATGTGGGATCGAAAATTGCTAAGACCGGCTCCTCAGTTAAGCATTTTATAACATAGTCTCGAGCCTCGTCTTGCTCTGGACCCCAGATGAACGGTTCACTTTTCCGAAGCAACCTACTAATACTAGCCGTTTTCGAGGCGTAACCGGCGATGTACCTCCTAAAGTACCCAGCAAGCCCTAGGAACTGCCGAACCTCTTTAACATTTTTCGGTTTTGGGGACTTAACAAGAGCCTCTGTTTTACTAGGGCTCGGCCGTACCTGACCATGTCCAATAAGTCGTCCTAGGTATTCTAGTTCAGTGTCCAAAAACGTACACTTCTTCAGATTAACTGAAAAGCCGGCTGCCGCGAGGGTTTCTAAAACCTTTATTTTTTTTTTTTTTTTTTTTTGGTAACGCAGAGAGAATGCCGCCGGCTCAGAAGGAACCGACGTCGGCACCGTTGGTCGGCGCCGCCTTATGCACACCCGGCCGCTGGGAGTCGGCCGGGTAGTGTGGGGCTCTCCCCTGGGGTTCTCCTAGGGGCATACCCACTAAACTCTCTGCGACAGTTTCCATCCCTCGCCCGGGAGAAACTCTCAGAGCGGGAACGCGGGCTATAGGACGAACCTTGCCACCGCGAACCCGCTCAGGGCGAAAGAGGCTCGCCAGTACGGCCTCTTACCAAACTCCGGTCCAACGGACCTAGGGCCTCTCCCACGGCCCACCAAACACCGCCCCCCGAATGGCGCCCACACTGCTGGCTGCAGTGCAAACACCACCGGGAGGAGGACTGCGAGTACCCTTCCCCACCCATACACTGCTGGCTGCAGTGCAGAGTGGGTTGGGGAAATAAAACCCACAGGCTTCAAAACAAAAAACGCCGCAAAACCCAACTCCGCTGGATGCGGAGCCGAGAAAATTGGCACCACCGGTCGACATTGAGCCATCCTGGCTAGACGACCCAACGCCGGACCTCCAGCACATGGCCTTACGGCCGGTGAGCCCAAAGGCTCTCCACCCAGTGGGGCCCACGTCGAAAACGCTATCACGCGTAGCGTGACGCCGGACAGGGCCCCGGGCCCAGAACAAAAAAAAGGCCACAGGAGAGGGGTTTCCGATGCCCCAAACCGTGAGGCTGGTCCTAGGCCCCGGGGGGGCTCAACTGGGGGTCGACAGAACGACTCCAGGAGCCCTCCCGTGTGTGTGCAGCTGTTAGCCGTCGAGTAGCAATGGGTGATGCCGATTACTACCCGCCGTTGCCCAGGGACGCCAGGACCCTTTCGGTAGCAGCTCCAAACAGAGCAAAAATACTACTGAAAGGGCCACACGAGGAGGCCGCCGCACCGTAGAGGGTTTCTAAAACCTCACGTAAGGTATTTAAGCCATCTTCAACCGAATTGGACATGATCAGGACATCATCGATGTAACTGAGAACCTTGCCGGTATCCATCAGGTGTTTCAGCGTCTTGGTGATGATTCTTTGGTAGACAATTGGGGCGTTAGCAAGGCCGTAGGGCATTTTTAAGTATTCGTAGTGCCCCTCCGGCGTTACGAACGCTGTTTTACTGATAGAATCATCATCCTTCATGGGCACCTGGTGGAAACCAGTGGCCATATCGAGGCTCGTAAAATATTTAAATCCACCAAGCCTATCTATATGATCATCGATCAAAGGTAGAGGAAATCGTTCCTTAACAGTGACGGCATTCAACGATCGATAGTCGACGCACATCCTATCCTCTCCGTTCTTTTTCTTAACGAGGATGATAGGGCTGGCGTAGTCAGAATGAGATTCGCGAATGATACCTTTTGCCAGTAAGTCATTTACTATTCCGCGTACGCGGTTCTTCTCATCCGCGGAAAGTTTGTATGGGCGATAGCTGATAGGTACGTCACTATTAAGTCTTATCTCCATACTGCCAGTGTTTACTGTTGAGGTCGCAGTACCGCTAGTAAATGTATTTGAAAACTCAGATATCAAAGTCAGTAAGCGTTCTTTATCTTTACCAATTAAAGGCGTCTTGATGTTATCGACCCCAACAGTAGCCACATTTTGAACATGGTCTACCCGTAATAACCGCTGAGAATCCGTTGTTCGGATATATGTGACCCCTTTACGATTTAAAACATCGGTACCTATCAATATAGGTGCCTGGATGCTACCCGAAGGCACAACATATAAGTCAACTTCCAAAGATAATTCAGGAAACTCTATTTTTTTTTTTTTTTTTTTTTTTTTTTTTATTTTATTGGTTAACCAACGAAAGTTACATTACACTTGCTTAAATATACACATTTTATGAAAATTAACTAAATGCACTTCCAATTACAGGTCAACACCGCATGCAAAGATAAATAAAAAGAAATCAACATTAACATATACTTAATTTAAGTATATGTATATATATATGTATACATATACTTTTTCTAATCTTTTACAATAATATATTTTATTATATTTACAAAAATTTAAATTAACAGGCTCTTTTTTAAAAACAATCTTAAGCTATCCGCATTTATATCAATTTTATGACTATTTGAAAATGAAATGAAATGAAAAATGAAAAATGAAAAATGCTTTATTACTGTCTGAATAATCTTACTTAGACTAAAATACATTTGAGGGTAGTGTGTACTTAAAATTAAAACATGAGATCTGGTGTCCAAGAAGTGATGAATGTAACAGGGGATCCCAAACTAGGCTTAGCCTGTATCTTGGGTAACCAAAAAATAATTAAATTAAAGAGTAACAGAGCATTTGATGAAACAAAAATAAATCTAACGTAATAAGCTAACATTATGCATAATTAAAATAATATCTATAATGCCATTTGTGGTGTGTGGATTGTGTATGTGGAAATAGTGAGGAAGTAGTATGAGAGTGAATGTCATATTTTTAAGATGGTAAGATAGATTCAGTTGCCTGATAGTCCAGAGTTTGTAACCACGCAGATAATGTAGCCTTAGCCTGATTCAGTGAAAAAGATTTAATGTCACAGAATTTCAGGATGCGGTTATAAATTGCTGGGAATGCAAAAGATGAAAATCTTCTTGCAAAGCCAGTTCTCACCGCGGGAGTTGGGACTTTGAACACACGTCTCTTGAGTAAAACTGAATAATTTTCACTTTTGAGGATGTTTTTATGTTGAAGCAAGACACGCTTTAGTATGTAAAGCTGCCGACACCGAAGAA
>JADPWL010000880.1:0-13237 GCA_019059595.1 Marasmia exigua | reverse complement strand
TTGGCATTAGCTGAGTGAGCTCTTTTGTATGCACGCGACCCACCTGGACACAATGTAGGTATATATTGCCCGCCATAAATATTTTAACTTGTAGGATTTTTTTTTTGTTTATTTTTCCTTTGTGTTGTTTTTCCTGGTATAAACATCAGAAGTTTGTTTTTTTTTTGTTCTTTATTTGTAATGTTGTGTGTCGTGTGTGTTTAACAAAAAAATGTTTTTTATATTTATTTTCATACGACATATATTTTTGTATGGTTTTCAAGTGATATCCGCCATGTTTTCAAAATATCACAAGCCCGAGAATTGGGCTCCTGATCTTACTTTTTTTTTTAATTCACAAAGTGAATCTCAATCAGTGGACAGTCTACCACCCCTTATAAAGGTGAACAATCTGGTAAATGGTAATCGAAAAACTTTTCAGACATCGCTTACTTAACATATTGAATTTAAATAGAGAGATGCTTCTGATTATTAATTTTTAACTTTATCGGGTCAGATATCATGGGTCTATTTAAATTCAAAACACGTCAGTTTCTTGGTACCTACATTTTTTTTTCATATTTTGTGTCTTACTTACACCCTTATTATGTATGGGAATGTGTTTTGCAATTTATTCTTAAGTAAATAACACACTTAAAAAATTCATCTCGTGTTCAGGCGGGATACAAGATGAATTTTATAAGTGTGTACTCAAGATATTGCAAATTTGAAAGTCATAGAATAATTAGTGCTCTCCGAATTTCAAAAAGATCTAAGTCGAGCTGTTTTTAACCCCCGCACAAAAACGACGGGGTGTTATAAGTTTGAAATGTCTGTGAGTGTGTGTGTGTGTGTGTGTGTCTATGGCATCGTAGCTCCCGAACATATAAACCGGTTTTTATTTTGTTTTTTTTTTTGTTTGAAAGATGATAAGGGGGAGAGTTCTTAGCTACGTTGTAAAGATGGCCGCCGTCACAAAGATATAGATTGTATGTTTTACCTCAACTCCCACAATATGGGTATCATATAAAAGGGCTTGAGTAGCAAAATATAATATTTATTGTAACTAACTTCAAATCCAAGATGGCCGCCGTCGGGGATTTTTAAATTTTATTTTCATTAATATAATGCCTTTGTGAGTGCCTCGGTGGCGCAGTGGTTAGTGGGTCGTACTTAAAAGCGAGGGCTGTGCAAGAGGTTCCGGGTTCGATCACCGGGTCGGGCCAAACATTTGTACCTAGGTTTTCGGTAAGAAATTCTTAGAGGCAACCCGGGGTCTGGAATTTGGCGGTCTTGTACCCCCGTGTGTCAGAAAGAACATTAAGCTGATGGTCCTGCACCCGATTCCTTTCCGGTCGTGTCACAGTAGTGTCCCATCGGAATATGAGGGTAAGGGAATAGAGAGTGCACATGTGTTTGCGCATACACTTGATCACTATAATATATCCTGCGTACGTGGCTGATCATTGAGATTTTGCTGGCGTAGCAGTTATCGGTTGGAGGACAAGTTACTACGATAGTTTAAAAAACACATCGTGCTTTTTTAACCGTCTTGCACCCTTATATTTGTTTATATCGTTAGAGGGGCAAAGTAAATTGGCATATTTTTATTTGCATACGATATATTTTGGTAAGCAGACAATTGAATACAGAATAGATTGTCATACAGGATGTCTTCTTAAATCGAGTGTAGACTTTGTCTATGTAAACCAAGAAGGTTAAACACCCCCCCGCAAAGTCAACACCCTGTATAAAAAAAAAATTGGACAAAAAATATACAGCAAGTACAAAAAAAACACAACATACCCTATATACACTACACACACACCCTATATATAAACGCACACAAAAAAACCTATATAAAGACACCTGAACCTACTTTACACACCTATCTATTATCTACACAAAAACATGATTAGAAAAAATAACACGCGACTTAACCTAAACCTAACCCTACTGTACACTTGTTGTGCTTCAGCTTCGGCAAAGGTTTGGTGAGGATGTCGGCGATCATGTCATGTGTGGATATGTACATGAGATTGATGTTGTGGTGTGAAAGTGATTCGCGAATAAAATGGTGCCTAATGTCGATGTGTTTGGTGCGTGAGTGGAATGTGTGGTTGTGAGCGAGTTTTAATGCACTTTGATTATCAGTGTGGATGACGATGGGTTGTGCGATAGTGAAAATTTCGCTGATGAGTGACTGGAGGTATATAGCCTCCTTGCAAGCCTCAGCTAGAGCCATGTACTCGGCTTCCGTGGTGGAAAGCGCAACAGTACGCTGCTTGCGTGCTTCCCAAGAGATAGGAGAGCCACTCACCAGGAAAACGAACCCTGTGAATGATCTACGGTCCACAAGATTGTTTCCATAGTCCGCATCGACGTACCCCACTGCACGGAACTGGGCTGTCTGATGGTAATGCAGCCGAAGTTCTTTGGTGCCTTTCAAATAACGAAGAACTCGCTTAGCGGCCCTAAAGTGTAGCCCATAACCATTTGTTTATATCGTTAGAGGGGCAAAGTAAATTGGCATATTTTTATTTGCATACGATATATTTTGGTAAGCAGACAATTGAATACAGAATAGATTGTCATACATGATGTCTTCTTAAATCGAGTGTAGACTTTGTCTATGTAAACCAAGAAGGTTTAACACTTATCGAGGGCATTATTCTGATGAATACAAAAATTTTCCCCCAAGGAACATAGGGTCTAATCTTAAAAAAAAATCACCTTCCCATACAAAAGTAATCAGCTGACTGGTACAAATTTTTTTTTTAGGGTAGACCCTATGTTCCTTGGAGGAAAATGTTTGTAGTACTCACTATAATGCCCTCGGCAAGGGTGCACGACGGTCAAAAGAGCACGGTGTATATGTACTTACGTATAGTAAATAAAATGGCCGTGTGGTCCCCGGCAGAGTAGAATAGGCCACACTCACTCTTACCGAGGTGTCGTAAAAGGCGACTAAGGTAAAGCTACTGGCATGATCATCAGCAGCCAGAGAAGGAAAACTCTGCATTTATATCAAAACCCTCGCCAACCCGTCTGCCAAGCGTGGTGAGTATGGCAATTACCCCTCATGTGATTGAGAGAGGCCTGTGCCCCAGCAGTGGGGACATAAATGGGCTGACGATGATGATGATGATGATAGTAAATAAATAACACATCTACCTACAAAAAATTCTAAGAGAGACGATAATATTAACCTCATTCCCGAATTCTCCCGACGACGAAGCCGTCACAGTAGATATAATTCGATACCCCGCAAAAGTATACCAATCGCAATTTTCATATCGAATTTCGTTAAAAAGACAAATAAATAAACGTTTTCATCAATCAGGACGAGAAATGCGTTAAAGCATTTTTTGTTGGCGAAAGATAAGGAAATCCTGAATAACAAAACAACCGGGACTAGGAAATGTTGGAGGAGGCAAATGGGAATCATTGTAGTTTCTTTTATGTGATAGGTGGCAGACGAGCAGACGGATCGCCTTATGGTAAGCCATTGTCGCCGTCCATTGACACCCACGACACCAGTGGTTACAAGTGCGCTGCCAACCTTTAAACCCTCCGTACCCTCGGTACCCTCACTCACGCAGCGAATCACAGCACAGTGCGGCTTCACGCCTGTTTTCTGTGAGTCCGTGATATCACTCCAGTCGACCCGTCCCATTCATGCCGAAAAGTGGCTTTCCCATGGTCCCACTCTCACTATTTTGTGACTCTAGTCCTTACGGGTATCCATGGGTGCCGGCAATCGTTTAACAGCAAGTGATCCGTCTGTTCGTCTTCATACCTTTACTTATATAACAGTATAAAAAGATAGTTCCTAAGCCTATTCTGTGCCAATATATTTTTTTAAATATATGTACTTATTTGATTCAGATAGCACGGCAAATTCCAAATACATCTATGCTATTTATAAAGAGGTAAATCATATAATCCGAAAACACGAATCGCTTGCGCGATGCAATCGACACCTATTTATTTTATTTATTTGGCTCCTCAACAATGAGTACACTCTTACATAAAAAACATACAAGACTAATTTAAGACTAAGTGTCACATTACTTTAAGAAGAGCATAACATGCACTAATATAGAAGAAAGTAATAATATAATATCTAACGCCATCTATTGGTATAAAATGAAACTAATATTCCAAAACAAAGTGAGGGCGGGCCACTAGTTAATAAAACGCCTTATCCAAAAGTAAAAGCGCCTAATTCATAGGCAGAGCCTAAAAACGTTATCAGGTTCAGTCAGCTCTCTAATACGGCGGGAAGTTATTTGACAGCTCGTGACGTCATTCAGAGCTTTTCATCCAAATAAATACACAGGAATGATTTAGCCATTTTGTTGTTATTTTTATCTGTGATAGCTATATTTATATCACCTAATTGAAATAACAGAAACATGATTTACGTTTCAACCAATGGGATATTATTTAGAATACCTATTTTTACGCAAAAATAATTGCTTTCACATTTTTTTTTATAATCTGGCTAATAAAATACGCAACCGTGGCCCTGCCACAAGGTTGACGTGATGAAGGTCGCGGGATCCATTGGATGCGGGCGGCACAGGACCGATCTGTGTGGAGAACATTGGGGGAGGCCTATTTCCAGCAGTGGGCGTCTACTCACTGAAATGATGACGATAATGAATAAAGTACCGACAGCTATTACTTTAGAGTGCCTACAACGAAACCATTTGGATTTTCGTTATAAAACATGGCGTCGGATACGCTTCCCTCCGATGAAAACTTGAACATTTTTCCTCAAGGGACCGAAAAGGTTCATCATCATCGTCAGCCCATTTAAGTCCCCACTGCTGGGGAACGGTCCTCCCTCAATCACATGAGGGGTAATTGCCATACTCACCACGCTTGGCAGACGGGTTGGCGAGGGTTTTGATATAAATGCAGAGTTTTCCTTCTCTGGGTGCTGATGATCATGCCAGCAGCTTTACCTTAGTCGCCTTTTACGACACCTCGGTAAGAGTGAGGGTGGCCTATTCTACTCTGCCGGGACCTCACGGCTCGGCCAAAAAGGTTATAGTCAAATAAAAAAAAACACTTTCCCATACAAAAGAAATTAGCTGATTGATGCAATTAAAATAAAATTGGAGTTTATGTATATGTTTGGCGTTGTTATTCAACGTATTGGGTATTTAATTTAACTGTTCCTCAGTTCTGTGGAACGGTTTGGCTGCAGGAGTATTTCCGGACGGCTACGACTTATGAAACTTCAAGAGAAGAGCGTACTCTTTTTTAAAAGGCCGGCAACACATTAGCGATCTATCTGATTTCGCCTCTTAGGGATGATCGATATTTATCGATGTTGTATAAACATCTATGTTTAACTATAAAACTATAAAATCGATGTTTTAACATCGATGGGTTGACTTTGATATCATCGAAACATCGATTTTGCCTGAATAAAATATCGAAACGTCAATTATTTTCCGCCGCAGTTTAGCGTGCAGTAGGTGTACTAGCTTCAACTAAATATTGCATAGATGACCATTAAGTTTTAACTATTTTCCACTAGATGACTCTGATCAAAATAATCGGAGTAAACCCACAGCCTTGCGAATAAGTTTTTTTTTAATTTCTCAAGAGATTGAAAAAACTAACTGTCACACATTTGATGAGGGATGTTGTATTGTGAGTAAAGTTGTGAAACATTAGCAAATTAGATTTACTATTGATTTTGTAAATAATGAAACTTCGTTGTCTCAGTAGGAGTGCATTTATGTAATAATTAAAACACTGTTTTATTTGTTTCCTGAAACGTCGATGTTTTAGAAATATCGATTTCTTTCGATCGATATTTATCGTACATCGATACTTTTGATTCGATGTTATCATCAGCCCATCATTAGCCCATTCAAGTCCCCACTGCTGGGGCACGGGCCTCCCTCAATCACATGAGGGGTAATTGCCATACTCACCACGCTTGGCAGACGGGTTGGCGAGGGTTTTGATAGAGTGCAGAGTTTTCCTTCTCTGGGTGCTGATGATCATGCCAGCAGCTTTACCTTAGTCGCCTTTTACGACACCTCGGTAAGAGTGAGGGTGGCTTATTCTACTCTGCCGGGGACCACACGGCTAATTACATGTTAACATCGATGTTTTTCTAATATCGATCATCCCTACCGCCTCTAGCATTAAATAAAATGTACTTTTTTAAAAGAGGTAAATCCTACAGACAGTAGCAACGCTTATAGTGTAATGGGACGTTTTTCCTCCCTGGGGTTCTTGCGAGCGTCGGCACAAGATGCCCCAGCCAGGATAAACTTATGCAGCGTAGCGGCAGTAGGCAGAGCATGAGAGGGAAAGGGATCATAGGTTCGGTGGCTCAGACATTGATGGGTGATTATATTGTTGGGCGCCGTAAGTACCGGTTTAAACACTGGTATAAATGAAAGTAACAAGAATATTAAAATATGCAATCCACATAGAAAGGATCATTAAAAAAAAGGATAATTATTAGAAATCCCCCATCAATCGAAGCAAAGGCATCCAATGAATGTGCAAAGTTAAAACGTTTGACAGTATTTATTTATTATGCTACGCAGCAGGTATAAAAATTAACATTTTTATGTTATTACAGATATGAAATTTTATAAAACATGGACAAGGTTAAATTTGCCCAATAATACTCTACTCGGCACATGTTTGTTCACAGATTACAAAATTGTGGCAAATAAGTATTTTAACAAGGTACATCTCAATTAAATTAAGTAACCTAGTATATGAACTAAGCTAAACCAACAAGTTTTAAAAATGAGACTTAAGTTTGGGTTGCCCAATATTTCACTACTAGGGCCGGTGGAAGTCACCGACTACAATGGGCAGCTAACCACTTTATTTATACACATAGATAAATTATTATCTAAATAAACAAATATAGATAGTGTAGACACGCTAAAATCTATATGAACATACACCACTATGGTTATTGTGTCCTGTCCGGAATGAACAGAATCAAGACACAGAAATTAGGGTCATAAGAGGATGACCAATCCTTAAGGTGGAGTGGGGTTACACACAACCCAGAGCGACCTGAGCTGCGAGGTGGGAGACTGACCCGCGTCTCAGCCGGAGAGTCTCATTGACCAGGCCTAGCCTCTGAAACCCACCGACCTTCAAGTCGAGGATCAGCCTGCCATCCAACACACTGACCGCTTCAAGCTGTATGCGACCACACACCACAGATAGTTCTCACTAAATTTACATATGTTTATGCAAGTAAAATTAAGGTAGTGATACAAAGTTAACGGAGCTGACAGTAGAACACATCAAACTTCCAAAGAGAGCTAAATTTATAAAAGAAAGAGAAAAAGGTGGGCGTTGGACTGTGCCACAGAAAGAAGTAACGATGTGGAATGTCTATCCACAGGAACAGATCAAAAGGGGGAAAATCCCGCTTGTCGATAAAGGTTAGGACATCATACCTGTAGCTACGAGTGTGACTAGACAGGGGTTACTTATCGAAACGCCTCAGATCACGTCCGTCACGTCGAAACAGTGTCATCACCCGCTCCAGCATAGCAATGAGGTGTCCAGCGGCAGCCGGCCTAGACCTGAATCTTGTACATAGGACCTGGAGCCTTTTACCTGGGACCTGGAGTCTTTTACCTGGGACCTGGAGCCCTAGAACATTGAAACATTTACATGTGAGAATAGGTTACTCCAATGTTTTAAACTACACGTGGCCTCTTCCGAACGGAATAGTACGAAAAACAATTCAACCTTACCCAAAAGGGGATTTTCAGCATCAACACATCACACGGTTGACGAGACACATTTCCAACATCGACACAGTCCTGAAAAATATAAACGTTATTGACCACGCGACTTGCAAAAATGCCGGTATCGACAAACACAGATTGTTTAACAAAATTATACATACCAACAGTCGCCCAGAACAAAATAAACGTTATTTGGTCATTTTAATCGACCGATTACAAAAGTTCCACCAATATAACGTGGAGTACAAGAGAAAATATCACACCGGCGCAGACGCCATTCTGGTGAAAAAAGTCGTGTGTCCTCAGTGACCATAGACAAGTTTTCCCTCTAAATACTTGTCAATGGAACACTGCATATTGACAACCACTTACAATATCAAAAAGAAATCTTTCCACCGCTCAACTCACTAACGGAGATGAGGGTTCCAACAGATAAACCGCAAAAATACCAAAGAAGTACATCCAGTGGAGGATAATACTTATTATCACATGACATCAGTTAAGATGACAGCAGCAAGCCCCTCACGGGCGCAGCAAAAACAAAACGCTCGTGAAACGAAACGCTCACCGGAGCAACTGTCACACTGACAGCGACTGACAAACAGTCTTACAATTAACAACAAAACAATACGGGTTTTGTTAGATTAAAACAGAGATATCTTATAAATTTAAATAATCCATCGTGTTAAAAATGGTGTCGTGAGGAGGTTCGACAAGCTAGCATGATGGAATAAGTATGCCATTTCTATAAACACACAACGTAAGCCAAAAGAACGACGCTATAGTTCGTCTGGTAAGTTGCTAAAAACACCAACTAAAACTATTCTATTTCCTAACTGTATTTATGTTTTAACGAATTATACTAATGACCATGACTATTTACCTTAAATATTAGATTTATCATATAGGTAGAAAATCGGGTGTTACAGTACCGTCTTAGTTGGAAAGAAAAATTTTATTAAAAATGAAATTTTTAATAAAATTTTTCAAAAAAGAGAGACGAAAGTTGCAGCACCGTCTTAATGCTAAACATATTATGCTAAACTAGACCTAAAGGACACCTTGAGACTCGAAAAACGCACACCGGAATTTGAGTCGAAATCAGGGATAACTTAAAATTATCTAGTAATACGGTTAGGACCATCTAGGGGCACCACCAATGTGCACTGAAACCCACAGGTACTAACCTACTAGTGAGCAGTGGAACATCCAACTTAACTCAAACGAACGTCCGGCTAAGCCGAGAACGTTGTGCTAAACGACACCCAGTATAGACGGGGGTAAAACACAAAGGCGAAGTATGAAAGCAGGGACTTCGTAAAACATGGCGTTAGGAGGGGAGAGTCCACCATCACATAACAGCACAAGATGTGAAAACCAACGCAGGGCTCACCTATACTAAAGAGAGCATAAATCTAAATATAGACTTATACACTAAAGACGAGAGTGGCTCGGTCCCTACTACGACCTAAACACGAACAAAAAAGTAGTTTCTTACCTAACATGCAGTAATAAACTAACAATATAGCTAATAAGAGGCACCTTCAAGAATCAACATCATTTCCACGAACGATGAGATCTTTGATGTGAAAAGAACCTAAAGGTTTACCGTCCAGGGTCCTTAACGAATAGACCACGTTACCCAATTTCTTGTCTACCACACACTTCTCAAACTTGGGAGACAATTTCGCCGAGAAATATTTGGAAGCGTTGGACAGGGGAAAGCATCTTTTATATATGATTTGCCCTTCTTTCAACTCCAAGGGACGCTTCCTCAAGTTGTAGTACTTCGCATTGCGGCGATAAGCCTTCCTTAGATGACCACCAACGTCTTCAAACAACTCTCGGAGTTTAGGCAACCCAGACACGAAATGGTCAGAGTGGACAGTAACCTCCTGACCATCAAGAGGCTGATCAGAGTTATGAGTAGCACCATCAATTACCATTTCCCTACCATGATTTAAGAAAAAAGGGGTAAACTTAGTACCTTCGTGAACAGACGAATTGAGGGCACATTGGATTTCTTCAATGTTCTGATCCCATTTTCTATGATCAGAACGCACATAAGAAGCAATAGCACGCACAATATCCCGATTAACACGTTCAGTTTGGTTCGTTTGGGGATGGTAACGAGGATTGTAGAAAATATGTGGGACACCGAATGAACCCAACAGGTCTCTGAATTCCTTTGACGTAAACTGGGGGCCGTTGTCTGTGTACAGGATACGACACACGCCATGTACCAGAAAAACGCCCTTCATAAGGCATTTGCACACCGCTTTCGCCGTGGCATTTCGCAAAGGAAACAGGAGCACGTATTTACTAAAGTAGTCGAAGACAACAAACAAACTCAGAGAGACAAAGTTATCTAGTTTTTGACTGGTTGCAAAGAGGGCAATCAGTTGACTTAACACCGGGTTTACCACATTTGAAGCAAAGGAGGCTTCGAGATGCACTGCAACGAGACGCAGTATGTCCGTTACGGCGACATCCAAAACAATAACCCGAGTTATTCTTAGAAGAGCTTCCGTCGGAAGTAGCGACAGGAGGCTTTTTAACAAATACACTAGAAGAACTCTTGTCGAAAGAGGCGACAGAGTTAAGTTTACCAGCATGCCTACCCAGAGTATTATCAACTTTAAATTTAGGCTTATAACAGAAGTCTGGAGCAACACTGGATTTAGCAAGGGATGGTTCAACAAAGCCATCCATTCGAAGTTTACAAGCTTCGATTTTCTTACCTAACTGCGTTAAGTGAGCAATAGACTTGACGTCGACTAACATTAGTTCACAGGTATACTACCAAAGATTCATGCTTGGCCTGCGTTCTAGTGCGGATCTCCTGCATAAGCCGATCGTCAAAATCTGGCAAATCAAAATCTGCTTTTAAGCGGACACCAGCTCATCATAGCTATGAAAGTTACCTTTATTAGCTCGATACCAATAGAGAGCGGGTCCTTCAACGAGATCAGGGAAGCCAGTGAAAACACACTTCTGAGAGATGTTCCTAGCGGCACAAAGTTCCTCTAATCTAGAGATGAAAACACGAACACACGATTCTCCGTTAAACTTAATATTTAAAGAGCACAAATTAACAGACTTCTCCGGTTTGTAAATAACCGTCTTAGTGACATGCCGCGGACGCGAAGTAGTAAGTTCCTCCTCCGAAGATTCAGACTCCGAAGAACTTCCAAGGTCTGAGATGCAGCGAACGAGTTTGCCTTGTAACGATAATAGCGCCTCAGGCGGATCAACGACTCTCGAGATTCTGGATAGAAGGTAGTTGGCACGGCCCACTAAACGTGTGCGAGCGGATTCTGAACTATCCTCTTCACCTAAACTAGCAATCAGCTGATTAGCCTTAAACTGCAAAACCGAAACTTCTTTATCAGCATTCTCCGTTGAAACAGCCATGGTAGGAATTTTTAAGCTACCCCTACGGGCTAACTTCGAGGTACTTCTCAAAAGTTTTCTTAAATCGTCCACAGTACATTTATCATCAAAAGAAACATTAAGAACCGTTAACTCGTGTTCGAGTTCATCTTTGAGCAAAAAGTTAATATTACAATTGAAAGCAGACATGATAGCAAAAAAAAAGGTATTTTAATACTGTTCAACAAAAAACAGAAAAAAAGAATAGGCATTGGATGCGCTTTTCTGAGCCACACGTTGGGAACGTCACTTTAATGGGACGTTTTTCCTCCCTGGGGTTCTTGCGAGCGTCGGCACAAGATGCCCCAGCCAGGATAAACTTATGCAGCGTAGCGGCAGTAGGCAGAGCATGAGAGGGAAAGGGATCATAGGTTCGGTGGCTCAGACATTGATGGGTGATTATATTGTTGGGCGCCGTAAGTACCGGTTTAAACACTGGTATAAATGAAAGTAACAAGAATATTAAAATATGCAATCCACATAGAAAGGATCATTAAAAAAAAAGGATAATTATTAGAAATCCCCCATCAATCGAAGCAAAGGCATCCAATGAATGTGCAAAGTTAAAACGTTTGACAGTATTTATTTATTATGCTACGCAGCAGGTATAAAAATTAACATTTTTATGTTATTACAGATAAGAAATTTTATAAAACATGGACAAGGTTAAATTTGCCCTATAATACTCTACTCGGCACATGTTTGTTCACAGATTACAAAATGTGGCAAATAAGTATTTTAACAAGGTACATCTCAATTAAATTAAGTAACCTAGTATATGAACTAAGCTAAACCAACAAGTTTTAAAAATGAGACTTAAGTTTGGGTTGCCCAATATTTCACTACTAGGGCCGGTGGAAGTCACCGACTACAATGGGCAGCTAACCACTTTATTTATACACATAGATAAATTATTATCTAAATAAACAAATATAGATAGTGTAGACACGCTAAAATCTATATGAACATACACCACTATGGTTATTGTGTCCTGTCCGGAATGAACAGAATCAAGACACAGAAATTAGGGTCATAAGAGGATGACCAATCCTTAAGGTGGAGTGGGGTTACACACAACCCAGAGCGACCTGAGCTGCGAGGTGGGAGACTGACCCGCGTCTCAGCCGGAGAGTCTCATTGACCAGGCCTAGCCTCTGAAACCCACCGACCTTCAAGTCGAGGATCAGCCTGCCATCCAACACACTGACCGCTTCAAGCTGTATGCGACCACACACCACAGATAGTTCTCACTAAATTTACATATGTTTATGCAAGTAAAATTAAGGTAGTGATACAAAGTTAACGGAGCTGACAGTAGAACACATCAAACTTCCAAAGAGAGCTAAATTTATAAAAGAAAGAGAAAAAGGTGGGCGTTGGACTGTGCCACAGAAAGAAGTAACGATGTGGAATGTCTATCCACAGGAACAGATCAAAAGGGGGAAAATCCCGCTTGTCGATAAAGGTTAGGACATCATACCTGTAGCTACGAGTGTGACTAGACAGGGGTTACTTATCAAAACGCCTCAGATCACGTCCGTCACGTCGAAACAGTGTCATCACCCGCTCCAGCATAGCAATGAGTGTCCAGCGGCAGCCGCTGACCTGAATCTGTACATAGGACCTGTAGCCTTTTACCTGTGACTGAGTGCTTTTACCCTGTGACCTTGATCCCGAGAACATTTGAAACATTGTACATGTGAGAATATGTTTTTACTCCATGTTTTACACGTACACGTGCCTCTTCCGAACGACATAGTACAAAAACAATTCAACCTTACCCAAAAGGGATTTTCAGCATCAACACATCACACGGTTGACGCGACACATTTCCAACATCGCCACAGTCCTAAATATAAACCGTTTTATTTGACCACCGACTTGCAAAAATGCCGGTATCGACAAACACAGATTGTTTAACAAATTATACATAAAAAATCGCCCAGAACAAAATAAACTTTATTTGGTCCATTTTATCGACCGTTACAAAAGTTTCCACCAATATAACGTGGAGTACAAGAGAAAATAATCACCACCGGCGCAGACGCCATTCGGTGAAAAATCGG
>JADPWL010000878.1:0-18457 GCA_019059595.1 Marasmia exigua | reverse complement strand
GACCATGTTTTAGTGTTAAGGCAAAAAAAACCTTCGTTTCAACAGTACTTTTTTTAACAGATTTTTCGCCGAGTTTTCCCTTTAAGGTCAGGGCACACTAGCGACGCCAATCGATTTTATTTGTTATCTCCTATACCGGATCTATTTTAAACAATTTCGGGGTTACAACCTCTCCGCAAGCACCGCTAGAAGCGTCCACTTTTAGGCTGAAAGAAACTTTTGTAATAATTTCTTCCTCTAAGTAAGATTAATCTTGATTCGATTAAGGAAATTAATGTTACTTGTAGGAAGAAATCAAAGGTGGATCTCGAAAATTAGCTAGCTATAGAATCTTAATATTTACTGATTACAGCATTAACGAAGGTGGTAATAAGCACTTTGGCTTTATGTATCATACAAAATTACAAATACTTTAAGTGGACGGGAAAATTATTCACATACATTCAAACACTGCTTGACGTTTCGGCCGCTTTAAAACTGCAGTTAATTCTATCTATACTATTTATAAAGAGGCAAATCCTACGGACAGCGACTAAGCTTATAGGTAATCCGAAAACACGAAACCCTTGAGCGATGTAATCGACACCTAGCGCCATCTATCCCGAACCGAAGTGAAGGCGGGCCACTCGTCATAAATAAATTCATTGACCTGATTCCGTACTAAAAAGCTTAATCACTATAATAATTATTATTAGGTATATAATTCAATGCGAAGGTTTAAAATCGATTATGAAAAACCGATACGGGCTCGTTTTTCTGTGTCGTTTTTTAGAGGACCATCACCAATTGGTTGTAAACGATGGTCACCCTACCCTAACAAAGCGATGACTCGTAAAGATATAGTTCATATTAATTCAATAACTTGTACGCCAGATGTTTACGGGTCGGCCTTACAAGATACATCCTACGGCTGGTTTTTTCAAAGAAAGTATTTCGTAGATAATTTTTTTATTTATTTATTTATCACATGAAAAAAATACATTAAAACTTATACAAAAGCTTTTAAAAACCACGAAGGTTTACTCTAAAGCTTAAGAGTTCAAAAAAATCATTCATTCTCACAACATATCATACGTTGACCTGATTCCGTACTAAGTAGCATAAGCACTTGTGTTACAGATATCTGGCAACAGAGGAACATAAATATATACTTAAATACATAGATTACACCCAGACACTGAACAAACACAAGTTCATCGCACGAATGTTTGTCCAGGGTGGGGATCAAACCCGACCTTTCAAGACCTTTGGCGTAAGAGGCAGGGTCACTACCAATTGCGCCATCCGGTCAGTCGACCAAAAATAAATATTACTTTTTAAAAATAACGAATGCTAATAATATACAAATAACTAGTGTAGTGTACTTTTATAAAGATACCCACCACCCAAGACCACTATAGCAATGAACAATCATCACTACAGTAGCCCAAGGAAGTAATTGTTGAAAAAAGTTGACTGACAGGATGGCGCAATTGGTAGTGACCCTGCTGCCTCTTACGCCAAAGGTCGTGGGTTCGATCCCCACCCTGGACAAACATTCGTGCGATGAACACTTGTGTTTGTTCGGTGTCTGGGTGTACTATATGTATTTAAGTATATATTTGTGTTCCTCTGTTGTCTGATCTCTGTAACACAAGTGCTTAAGCTACTTAGTACGGAATCAGGTCAATGTATGAGATGTTGTGAGAATTATTATTATTATAGTTAATTACCTAAACAAACAGAGTATAGCTAACTGAAACTCATTCTTTAAGCTTGTCTGTTATATTTTTTGTTGTGATTTCATCCACTAACTTCTGCGGCATATTATTTATAAGCCTAGGCAGTAGGTACTTCACGGTGCGTGCGCCATACGCGTTGTTTGCGCGCGGCTGCCAGAGCCGTTTCTTGCAGCTAGCTGGAGTATATCATCATCATCATCAGCCCATCTAAGTCCCCACTGCTGGGGCACGGGCCTCCCTCAATCACATGAGGGGTAATTGCCATACTCACCACGCTTGGCAGACGGTTGGCGAGGGTTTTGATATAAATGCAGAGTTTTCCTTCTCTGGGTGCTGATGATCATGCTAGCAGCTTTACCTTAGTCGCCTTTTACGACACCTCGGTAAGAGTGAGGGTGGCCTATTCTACTCTGCCGGGGACCACACGGCTCGAGTATATGCTCGAAATATACCTTTAAAACACAAATTGACCACCCGGTATATACCGGGTGGTCAATTTGTGTTTTAAAGGAGAAGGATTTTGGGTTTTAATTAAATCAGTCTATCTGAATTTTTCTTCTAGAATTTTTTGGTTAGTCAACCGTGTTTGCCCTATCTAGAGATCCTTGTCCTCATCATAGCGTGTAACAGCGTGCAATTACTGGTTGCACCCAAAGCTGTCGCTCTGAGGGCCTAATTTAAATCAGACGTTACGACCGAATCGAAGTTTCCCTCTTTTTCATACGCGCTGTATATCTTCTTTCTTTGGATGCGACAGGTATAATCTCGTTCGTTACGGGACGGCTTTAATTAAACCACCTGATTAGACCATTTAATTTAGCGTATAAGGCTGAGTCACTACCAAATGCCCAAAGGGAATGTCAATAGATATCTGTCAATGTATATATAAATATCTTCAAAGTAATTTAGCTTAGGCACTTGTGTTACGGATATCATAATCAACCTCCTCAGCGTGTTATGCCCAGTTGCGTCCAAAGCTTTCGTATGTATTTATCTTATAATACATAGAAAATACCCTATTATTAACAGTGGGAGAGTCACGCTTCGGCATGAATGGGCCGGCTGGACCGGAGTAATACCACGTCCTCACAGAAAACCGGCGTGATGCAGTGCATACCTACGCTGTGCTTCGCTGCGTAAGTAAGTGTACCGGAGGCCCAATCCAGTGAAGGGGGGTTAAAGATAAGCAGCGCACTTGTGACACCACTGGTGTTCCCTCAATGCCGACCTAATGGTAGATTTGAAAAATCTAAAGGTGCATGCTCGGATTCGAACCATGACCCCCTTTGGAAGGCGCAATCTGAACTGAGCTACCAATCGCCAGATCTAGAGATCATCCTCTTGTGAATATCTTCAATTTTACCTGCAACAATAAAAAAAAATTGTAAATCCAAAAATACACGTCTTTTTTTATTGCGAATAAAAGGCAGAAGTATAATTGACATTAAAAATGACAGCTTATTTTAAATAATAGTAGCTTAATGACTAGACAAATCTATTTTCTGATCTACATAATTCAATTTAACCGCAAATGGGATCAAAAATTAGGGCCTAATTTTATTTCAGTCCGTTTCAGTGTTGCTATGTGAAGTGTCAGCGCCGTGGACCGAATGCGAAATTGTGAAAATTAATTCACTTGGCAACAGAGGCGGAGTAAGGGTCATCATAGTTCGGCCTCATATGGCGGCCTCACTGGAAGCCGGCGTGAAAGAGCGTCTGTGTTTCATCGAATGAGTGAGATAACCGAAGGCCTAATCACAGGACAAGAGAAGTTTAAAGGTTGCTTGAATTTTAACTTGTGCCATTCATTTGAACAAAGCTTTGTTATTAAATTAATGAGGGTTCGCGTGTGAAAAATCCGCCAGATGGCGTACTGTTGGACTGTGGAATTGACATTTTGACAGATCACGTCTAAAAATAACCAATCACATTGTATATGGACCTCACTCCTATAGTACTCCATCTAGCGGATTTTTCAAACGCGAAAACCCTCATTAAATAATTGAACAAATAGCAAAATATTTACAGTACTTTTATGTCCAATAATCTAAAGATAGGTACTGTAAACCGACTTCCAAGAAGCCAGGGGTTTCTTTCGACCAGGTGATATCACTTGTAAAACCTCAAAAGCCCGCTACACACTTAGTCCGCGTATAAAGAGCGAAGAAGCCGCGAACACGAGGTATGGAAGCTTCGCAAGTCGAAGTCACGTTAAAAAAATTGACATTTAAAACATGAGCACAACTTATGAGCTCCTTTTTAAATTAATATTTTATCTGGTCTTAGCACAATGGGGCCTATTCTCGTCCACTCGAGGCGGCCTATTCAAATCGAATTAGAGATTTCCTGCATTCGTCCATATAAAATCTCTAATTCGACTTGAATAGGCCGCCTCGAGTGGAAAATATTTATTTAAAAAGGAGCTCATAAATCTATATTATACAACGTGCCATGTTTTAAATGTAAATTTTTTTAACAAGTACAAGCAATATCAATATCAAATAATTCTTTATTTGCATAGGCTTGTACACAGCATTTACAAATCGTCATACATTTGAATGACTTAAAACTATTTATAACTACTTATGTATAATTTACATGTTAATACGTATATATGTTGATACATAAAATATACTAAAGAAATAAATAAACATAATGCGATTCTACCACCGGCTCGGAAAGTTGTTTCTGGTCGAGAAGATCCGGCAAGAAACTCGCCAGTTACTCTTTTTAATCGCCAAACTTTCATACAATGTTGTGTCATCATCATGCCAAGTCATACAGTTTAATTGTTACACAAAATAAAATAAAGAAAATAATAATAAAATAAATATTATAAGGTAAACCGAAGCAGATCAGTCCCCAAAGGTAGCACCTGTTCACAAGTATGACGTATGTGTCAGCCATCATTTCACTCAACCATATTAGAGGGAATGTAATGACCCGCCACATAGCGCCACCACCTCAGAGACATTTGAGTGAGCATGACTACTTAGGTTCCCCTCATAGGTCACAAAGAGTAGTAGTTACTTAATCCAATACTAATAAACTGCAGGACGAGGTTTACAATAGTAGGTGGTGAACATCTTGTCAATTATTGAATTATCAATATAAATCAATTTTTATACAGTCAAAATCAAAAATGTCTTTATTAAATTTAAGTCCATACAGAACATTTATGAATGTCAAATATTATGTAATCTACCGCTGATTCGGAATGTTAATTTCTACCGAGAAGAATCAGCAAGAAACTCAGTAGTTACTCTTTTCAAATAATATGTGTAGCGCGCATGGTAAGCCCCTCAGGCCAAGTTGCCACGTTTGGCCACCCAGCGGCGCCACGATCGCGCCGCGCTGTTCGCGCGCCGGCTCGCTTCCGCGATTGTGATCGTTAGCGAAGAATCCACGATAAATATTCATTTAAGACAGATTGTCCTTTATATTTAAGTTGATTTGAAAGTAAAAGTATTACTACAAGTCCGGAGTTATTATTTAACACCCGACAAGGCGCCCTGAGAAAGAAGAAAAGAAATAATAAAGTCTCATCTCTGCCGAGGAGCAAACGCCGGCCACAAAATGGCTGCCCAACTTTAGGCCGCTTACGAAAATAATTTGTACGCAAGTTCGAAGGACGATGCCGCGAACCCGGCGCCTATCGCGTCGTGAGACGCAATCGCAATCTTTTTTCGACACAAACGACGAGGATAACGACGAGAATGTGACTCCGAGTATCCCGGCTTCGAGTGTCGCCGCCATGCTTGATGCGCTACAGCGCTCGCAGGCCGAATCGATGGAGAGGCTGATCGATAAGCTGATGGTGCGCCAGAGCACCTCCCCTCTCGACACATCCAGCGTTAGTAATTCGACGGGCAACTTTTCCCGTTGCACTGCCCGTTTCTCCGGCGAACCAGGTGAATCAGTGGATGCTTTCATCGACGCCGTCGAGAACTATAAGGAGTGTACGTCTACATCCGACAACAACGCCCTGCGCGGCATGTCGATGTTGTTGACCGGACCAGCCGCCGTGTGGTGGCTGAGCACCAAAAGTGAAGTGCAAACGTTCAGTGAACTATTAGTGAGATTAAGAGCTGCGTATGGTGATAACCGGCCACCATACCGGATCTACAAGGAACTATTTTCGTTAAACCAAGGTGCTGAAGGCACAGATTTATTCGTAGCGAGGGCCCGAGCGCTTCTATCTCGGCTCCCCTCAGGCGATGTGTCAGAACGAGCTAAACTAGATATGGTCTACGGTTTGCTAGACCACCGCATCCGTGAGAGAATACGTAGAGAAGATGTTAATTCGTTTGCCGAGTTGCTGCGACTTGCCCGTTCGGTGGAGGATTGTATCGGCGAAGTACAACCTGTGAAAGAAAATCCCCGGCCTGCCAACGGCGCCCGATCCGGCCCCGTTCCCGCAATCGCTGCCCCGGATTTTGCTGCGCTGACCCCGCCGCCGCGCCGCTCTGCTACGTCGACGGCGCCCCTTGCAACGAGCCCGCAACATCGAAGACGCACAAACAACGACTCTGTATCCTTGCCAAAACATTCTTCTCCTCCAAAATCACTTCATAATCCTAAACCTATTAGTTGTTATGGTTGCGGGACGAAGGGTGCGATAAGGTCGCGCTGTAAAACATGCAGTAATGTTTCGTTCGCTTCTTTTCATCCCACAAATTCACGCCGAAATTCGAATTCTGTTTGTTTACATAATGAAAAAATGCACAAATGTCAAATTTTGAATGAAAGTGATAGAGTGAATGATCCGCGCAATAAAAACTTTCATTCTTCCATAGACAAGTCGTATCATGCACCACAGAGTAAAGATTCAATTTTTTTAAAGAAAGTCACTGCTTTGGACAACGGTCCGAATCACACTGTAGGTACTAGGTGTGTTCTGAAACCGGACATAGGGTTGTCCGTGTATGATTTTAGTAAAGCTCCGACACATGTTGATAAAAAGGCTCTTACATACGATAAGGTTTCGGCTCCGACACAAGGAGGAGATTTTTATCATATTTCAGATTTCTCTCGTAATTCAAATATACGTAGGCCTATTTTAAGTGTTACGGTTTTAGGGTTAAGAGGCACTGCTCTAATAGATACTGCAGCTAAATGCTCAGTTGCTGGAACGTCCCTGTTTAGGATTTTAAAGAGGCATGATGTACCTTTGGTATCCACACAGGTAAACGTGAAACTGATGGCCAGTGCACGCCTCGCGATGTTCTAATAGCGTGTCTACAGGTCCAAATCACGCCAGAGAAGAAATTACCGGTTGACTTCGTAATCTTTCCGGAAGCCAACAATACGGATACACTTTTAGGAATGAACTTCTTAAAAGCTGCAGGTATAGTGTTGGATTTTGCTGATGAATCCTGGTATTTTGCTGATAGCTCCGCACGTTATCCCTTGGAGTACGAGTGTGGGAGTGGAACCGTGGGCTCCCCGATGGAGGTGTCTGCCTTGATGCTCAGGGATGATGAAGGTGCGATGCTTACTCACGTTCAGCGCCAACAGGTATTGGATGTTCTCCAGGGTCATGAGGATGTCTTTCAACTAGGAGGAGGCGTCACTCCGTATGCAGAGCACCGAATAGATACGGGTTCCCACCCGCCTATTGCTGTTCCACCGTACCGCCTCACTCCAGCCAAGAAAGCGATTATGGAACAAGAGCTAGAGAAGCTTATCAGGGATGGAGTAGTCGAAGAGTGTGAGTCTGCGTGGGCAGCTCCTGTGGTTCTCATACCTAAGAAGGATGGTACTCACCGTTTTTGCGTGGATTATCGCCGCCTAAACGCTGTGACTAAGAGTGATACTTACCCCCTTCCGGTCATCGATGAGCTGCTCCATGCGACCAAGCGTAACTGTGTCATCAGTACCATTGATCTTCGGTCTTCTTACCATCAGGTGAGCGTCGCGATGCAAGATCGTGACAAAACAGGGTTTGTAACGCCGCTAGGGACTTACCGCTTTACGAGGATGCCGTTTGGATTAAAAAATGCTCCTGCGACATTTCAGCGCCTCATGGATCGCTTTCGCTCGAGCACTTCCCTGCGTGACGTCACTCTTCTCTGTTACCTGGATGATCTCTGCGTGATCTCGGAAGGAATTGATCAGCACTTGAAGGATTTGGACCTAGTATTCAACAGACTGCGTGAGTTTGGTCTCCGCATCAACCGCGAAAAATGTGTTTTCGCGTCTCGAGAGGTAAAATACCTCGGTCATGTGATCACACCTCAGGGGGTCGCTGCAGACCCAGAGAAGGTTAGCGCGATCAGCGCCATGAAGGAACCTACTTCGATAAAGCATCTGAAATCGTTTATTCAGTCATGTTCCTGGTTTCGTAAATACATACCCAACTTCTCACGAGTAGCTCAGCCGTTGACGATGTTGACGAAGAAGGACCAGCCATGGGTATGGGAAGAAGCTCAGGCCAAAGCTTTTAAAGAACTTAAAAGGTTACTTACCTCATCTCCAATCTTGGTACAGCCAGATTATACGTTACCGTTCATCCTCAGGACTGACGCGAGTAGCTACGCCTTGGGTGCTGCTTTACTCCAGGGGGAGTCGCCGCCCGACGAGCGTCCAGTAGCCTATGCCAGCCGACTCCTGAGCCCAGCGGAGAGGAACTACTCAACCACCGAGCGTGAGGCTCTGGCCGTGGTTTGGGCCGTAGAAAAGTTCCGTGGGTACATTGAGGGTCACCCGGTGCACGTGCGCAGTGACCACCAACCCTTGAAATGGCTCCTCACAGTGAAGTCACCGTCAGGCAGGTTAATCAGGTGGGCCCTGAAGCTGCAGACGTTCGACCTGAAAGTGGACTACACGCCGGGGAAGGCGAACGTCGTCGCCGACTCCCTCAGTCGTCCACCTTGTGGAGAGGAGGACCTGGCGTCCTGTGGTATATGCGTCGTCACTGTAGATGTACCGCGCGTGAGCCCGGAGGAGCTCCGCAGTTCCCAGATGGAAGATCCAGATGTCGGAAAGATAATTCGGGACATAGAAGGAACTGATGCCCTTGCTTCGACGCGTTGGTTAGAACGCGGGTACTTGATGAATCAAGGAGTCCTCTATAGGTATAACCCCGATACCGACTCAGAAGAACCTCAGCTAGTGATTCCCATCTCTATGGTGGAGTCAATACTTAAAGAGTACCACGATGCGCCAACTGCCGGTCACCAGGGTGTGGACCGTACCATTGATCGCATCCGGCAGCGGTACTATTTTACTGGTATGCGAAGACGTGTTACCGAATACCTCAAGAATTGTCTTGATTGTCAACGCTACAAGTTCAGTAACCAGAAACCTGCAGGCCTCCTTCAGACGCCCATCCTGAACCAGCGTGGTGAGGTCTTGGCAGTAGATTTATTTGGCCCTCTGCCAGAAGGTGAAAATGGCGAGAAGTGGATACTTCTTGTAGAGGATACTGCCACGCGTTGGGTAGAGCTGTTTCCGCTACAGGAAGCTACTGCAGAAGCGTGTGCTTCTCTGCTTATTGAGCAGTATTTTCTACGATATGGCTTTCCTAGGAGAGTAATATCCGACAATGGAGTACAATTTGTGTCTGCAGTCATGCAGCAGTGCATGTATGTTTGTGGAATTAAGCAAAACCTCGTTCCCCTCTACCACCCAGAGGCTAACCCAGCCGAACGAAAAAATCGGGACCTGAAGATCCAGCTATCAATCCTGGTGAAAACCGAACATCTTTCCTGGCCTAAGCACCTCCCTCAGGTCCGTTTTGCTCTTAATTCGGCCACCTGCAGCACAACAGGTATGACACCCGCGCATATGTCGTTTGCACGAGAGATGCGAACACCTTTTGACGCACATCATGATCTGAAGGCCGTACTCAGTAAAGAGAATTTTGTCCCACAAGTCACTCCTTACCTGAGAAAATTTATAGCGTCTCTTCAAGAAGCAAGAGACCGGGTTGAAAAACAGCAGGACTCTCGAAAAGATACAGCCGACGGTTCCAGGCGACAACATCCGATTTACCAAGTTGGTGATAATATATTATTGACTACTCATGCTCTAAGTAGTGCCTCAAAAGGGGTCACGAAGAAATTCATGCCTCAACGCGATGGGCCTTATGTTGTTAAACGCGTTGTCAGTCCTACTACGTATGAAGTAGCCGATCGCGATGATAAGGTGATAGGTCGTTTTCATGTGTCAGATATCACTCCTTGTGTCGCAAACGAAACTTACGTTGAGCCTGTTCAGCCGCGACGTTTGCGTGGTCGCCCGCGAAAACGTAATCGCAAACGTAATTCCCCTGTATCTACCCCTTCGTGCGCGCAACCCGTTGCCACCTCCCAATCGGGACGATTATGTGAGTTGGAGGAGGAGAGTGTAGCGCGCATGGTAAGCCCCTCAGGCCAAGTTGCCACGTTTGGCCACCCAGCGGCGCCACGATCGCGCCGCGCTGTTCGCGCGCCGGCTCGCTTCCGCGATTGTGATCGTTAGCGAAGAATCCACGATAAATATTCATTTAAGACAGATTGTCCTTTATATTTAAGTTGATTTGAAAGTAAAAGTATTACTACAAGTCCGGAGTTATTATTTAACACCCGACAAGGCGCCCTGAGAAAGAAGAAAAGAAATAATAAAGTCTCATCTCTGCCGAGGAGCAAACGCCGGCCACATATGGGAATTACAATTTTCATTCTTATACAAATTGATCCTTAGATTAGAGTCTGAAAAGGCTTATATTTATTATATCATTCTGTAATAACAAAGTTTTAAGACGCTAAATAAATAACTCAACAATTATTTCGCCATTCTAAGGACCGATTTTTTCATCCGTAGTTACCTTTTGGTTAAATTAACTATAGTAAACTCACTCACCAATAGTCAAAGTGACGTTATTCGTTGTAATATAGCTATGCTCAAAAACACATTTTAGCCATATTTTACTATTAGTTACTTTTTTAAAACTGTTCATTCAATTAGATCAGTTTTTTTTTAATTTTATTTTATTTATAAAACTTTTATGGACACATTATTTGACTTCATAATATCTAAAAGCCTATATTAGGTTTGTCTAGATACTATAGTTCTCTAGGCAAACTGAATTAGGTAAATCTGACTAAACTGAATTTGGTTTGTGAGAGCGCCGGAGGGCCAATAAGTTTCAAGTATGGAGACCCCCATTTTTTTTATTTTTCCAATTTTTATAATATTTTTCAGAATCGTAACGCGGTTAACTAAATACATCTATTTACCAAGTTTCAATATTATAGTTTCGGAGAAAAGTGCCTGTAACATACGGACGGACACACAGACGGACAGACATGACGAATAACTAAGGGTTCCGTTTTTTGTCATTTGGCTTTCCTTAATAATTTTACAAAAAAAATACAACACAAAGACTAATTGAGTCAGGGTCGTCGTAATTTTTTTTATGATATTACTTGAGGTCCTCTATCTGAGAATTCAAGGTTACCCATTACGCCACACCCTGTATAACAGTATTACAAAAAATATATTGAGCTCGCTAGTTTAACTATCAATCAAAAATCGGCCCTTAGGAATCTAAAATGTTAGTTCCTGGTTTTGCTTGTTACTGCTATTCGTCCTCTACTCCGGCTCTGGCGTCTGCTTGAATCGCAGAATTAGCCACGAGAGGGCGCCTCAGTGAATGGAGGTGGGTATTTGTCACCGAGCAAATAACCTCCAATTTCAGGAGAATCGTTTCCGATCACGTTGAAGGACTTGAGCTCTTTCATAAGAGGGTAAGAGTCTGGAGGTTTTCTAAGATACAATGGCATTTAGTTTCTAGAAGGTTCTGATATAATAAGGTGTTAAAGTATGAAATTGCCGTTTTTCTTCTTAGACGCCACACCAATATTAATAATTTTAATAATAACCAGCTTAGATTAAACCAAGAAGAAATATTATTAATTTATTTTAATTATTAAATAATTCTTTTTTATAAATAATTTTAATAAATATAATATTAAACTCTATAGGGCCTTCTCGTCTTTTAAATTTATTTTAGCTTTTTAACTAAAAAATTAATTAATTTATAATAATATTGAGACAGTTTATATTTCATTCAATCTTTCATACAAGTCACCAATAACCTTATAACCGACTTTTTTTATGCTAGAGGCGGACAAACGAACAAGCGAGTCACCTGATGGAAAGTAATCATCGCCGCCCATGAACATCCGCGAAATCGGAGAGATCAAATGTGTTGCCGGCCTTTTTAAAAAAGAGTACGCTCTTCTCTTGAATATCCGTAAGTCGTAGCCGTCCGGAAATACTCCTGCAGCCAAAACGTTCGACAGAACTAAGGTACGTGGTAGAAAGTTCCGGGAAAAACGCACAGTATTAGACCGCCTTCCATCGAGATGATGAGGATGACAATCGCTTGCGAGTGGTTCGATGTAAGAATTCGGCTTCAAAAAAAAGAAACTGCCAAAAAATTAGAATCCTCAAATTTTAAAGGCACACGTAATGTATTTGTATCTTTTTTCAAAACTGCACCAGTGTTTTCGACTGATTGTATTAATTTTTTGGGCGTCGACTTCGGTATCACCTTTTCTCGAGTTTACTGATATAAAATGTTATTTGACGCGTATGTGATAAAAATATTATTTTACACTTTTTAGTTCGTGAATTTTTATAAAGGCGATGTTTTTTTCGCAGAAAATTTTCGATTTAATCTAAACCAAAAAGTTACTATTCTTAGTATATTTTTAATTAGAATAAATACCATATTTTTAAGGATTGGAATGCGCAGATCAGATAATATTTATTGCTGATGAATAAAAAATCATGAAAGTGACTCTATTTGTTGTTAGGCCAAATTGGCGTTTTTCATTCGTAGCTCAAAATTAAAAAAAAAATCAAAATTATTTATTCAATAACACACATGCCATACAGATAATTGTGGTTGGAGCTTCCTTTTAAGCAACGTATTTGTTTGTATTAGGGAACTCTGCTCTTCTTTAAATTATTACATATGTTATGTTTAAACTTTCCTTAATTTTAACAATATAACATTTAATTTTATTTTACTTTACTATAATTAAATTTTCATTTTTATTCTATTAAACAAATTGTGTGTGTGTGTTTTTTGAATTTTTGTAGCACTTGAAATAAACAATGTTTTTTTTTTATGCTAGAGGCGGACAAACGAGCAAGCGAGTCACCTGATGGAAAGTAATCATCGCCCCCCATGAACATCTGCGAAATCAGAGAGATCGCTAATGTGTTGCCGGCCTTTTTTTTAAAAAAGAGTACGCTCTTCTCTTGAAAACAATCTTTTTTCTGACAATCTTTTCTTAAGGTGGAAGCTCACGCAATCCTGCTAAACGCTTGCTAAGAGATGGCTCTGTTGTCAGTGAATCGAGAAAAAAAATAATTACGACTTCTACAGGACAGTAATTTTAAGTGTAGAGTGATTCGCGACATCTACGTAATAACTGCGATTTTTTGATGTATTTCAACAATTAACAACTAAACCAGAATCGTTATATTGCTGCATCGTTGCTAAATGAATGTCAACTTGTGTACGTACGTATCGTCCCCACACACACATACAAAGCTGAAGCATGGTTTTTATCGGATAGCTGTTATTCCTGGCTGGCAATAGATGGCGCGCTTAAGACTAAAAATATGTGGGTAGGAATTACGGAATATATGATTTCTTCTTCGGATCTATCGAATGGACTACGGATAGGTAATCTAGTAGATAACTTAACACACACTGGACTTTTCGAAATTGAAGTGCGGTTTATTATGCAACTAGCGGTCCGCCCTCACTTCGTTTCGGGACGATTTTTTGCCACATAGCGTCTGTAGACCTAATAGAGTAGGCTGGGTGTGCGTAGGTGGGCGACTTCTAATAACTTCATGTAGGTAGGTTCGTGCAGAAGAAGTGGAGTGGTATAAATCCTTAGGAATGATAATTAAAAAACAATAAATATAATAAAATCTATATTTGAATCCTTTAAAATAATTTCATTAGTATGTATAATTTACATGTGATTACATAAATATGCCGATACATAAAATATATTAAAATATAAATACACAAAATTCGATTCTTTCGACAAGAAACTCACCAGTTACTCTTTAAACGCCATATTTTTATACAATGTTTTATTACACATTATACAAAGTATACCTTATACCAAGTCATACAGCTAATAATGCAACACAAAATAATAAGCTAAATATGATTTAAAACAAAGCAGACCAGTCCCCAAAGGCGGCACCTGTTCAAGTATGACATATGTTTCAGCCATCACTTCACTCAACCATAGTGAATGTTATGACCAGCCACATAGCGCCACAACCTCAGGGACATTTGGGGAGCATGATCATTAGTGAAGTTCCCCTCATATGTTACAAACAAAAGTAAATATTCCAAAACTAGTTAACTGTATGACGAGGTGTACAAATTAGTTGGTGTAGGTAGGTAGGAGGTAGTATCAAGTCAATTTTTAATAATTAATAAAAAATATTTACATCAATTTATATACAATAAAATGCTTCTAAAGTAACTTTGAGTGTTTCTTGAAAATCACCATGCTTGAATGCTATGCATTCTATCCCAAGTGGACTGAAGTATCTGTAAAAAGAAATAAATAATGTAAGAATGTTTGTAACAATAAATTTATATTATTTCAATTTGTTATTAAATATTGTTACCAAACATCTGTCCCCTTTATTACAAAAATGGTCTACAAGGTTTAAAAATGACGCTGTCACTTTTATATAACTTTCAAATGAAAGTGACGGCATCCGTTTTAAACCAAGCCTAACTTTAGACCACGTTTTGTAATAAAGGGGTGTGTGTTTTATAACACATTCTATTATTACTTTGAACTCCGGAATTGGTAAGAACATTTTAGTAATAATATGGGTACACACGGAGTTACCCTTATTGGACTTTGTACCGTCCTTATGTCTGAGATACATTTTCAGTGGGATTAAAGTTTTACTTGCAAAAATTAAATAATGAAAAATGTATAACAAACAAGTGATTATAACAAAGTTAAACTTACCATCCCAGAAGATGAGTTAAAGTTATGGCCATATGATCTTTTTAGACAGTGATATATAGCACCCCATCAGGGGACATGTGTCCCTTTTCAATGGCGATGGCTCTTTCTTCGGCTCCAGCTTTTATTATCTCCTCTGTCAAGTGTTGTTGCCACACAGATCCCAATTCTTTTTCAATTGAGTGAAACTTATTCAGTGATAAAGTTGGTATATCCATAAGCGCAGTCATCTGGTCTACTTGTGCATAGTAGCTGCCACTTGTCACAGCACCCCAAACTAGGGCTTTATTTATGTGACCATCCTTTTCACTAGCTCGCTTCCAGAGCATTCCACACATTCAAAAGAGTAAACACTGTGTAATCCATTTTTTGTTTCATCATTCAGTTCAATTGAGGTTTGGTTAGAGAATAGGTCTTTCTGTAATTGAAAAGCAAAGTTTATTGTTCTGTACATAGTAAGAGAGTAACGCATTAAAAAGCTCGATTTGTTTGTCCTTCCTAAGTCCATTGTGAACACCCAGCTCCTCACTTCATCTCAAACAAAACTATCAAAAAAATCAGCAAAATATAGGAAAGTCAATCAAATTGCATACAATACCTAAACAACGATCAGAACAAGTCAGTCAGAAATTCAGACAGAATGAAAAAAAGTTGTTTGAAAAAGTACGAGTAGAGTTGTTTATTTTGCTATCAGAGAAGCTGGCAATTTATCGATAAAAGCATTATTCAAATGAAAATTTATCATCATAGCATAGCATACATTTTATTGGAAAAATACTATTAAATTTTAAAATACAGACTATCACTTTTTAAAAATAATATTATCATAGGTAGTAGAAGTTAAAAGTAGCACGAAAAGTAAGTTCAATTGGTAGGTATGTACTTACCAAGCTTAACTTTTTATACTTAATTCAATAAATGACCACAAGAGTTACATTTGACTCTTAATTCCAAGTGTTTATCACGAGTTCCCATAACTTTAAGGCCAATACATTACCAATGGAATCACTATTTATCAATCCACATTGGACTTTATCCTCTAAACTCATCACTTAACATTCGAATATTTAAAACACTGCCGCTTGATTAACACTACGCGACGTAAACCACAAATTGCACAGATGAGTTCCTAACTTTGTACCCTGACGAACTTGATTCAATATCACTCAAAAAAACCGTTCGCTCATAGAAAATTCGTAGCAACATTCGACACTAAATACAGTAATTTCACTAAAACTAAAAAAATAATTGGTTGTACTTGTACGTATACTTTTGTCTCGGAACCCGAACGGAGCCGAGAGTAGCTGATGCAGAGTTCCATCCAATTCTGCTGTATTGGCCTACCCGTTGTACTACATATTATATATTATCAGATAAGTACGGATAGCGCGTGGCTGTTACGTTTCGCGCGAACTGCAGATGTCAATGTTTGTATTTAAATTTCTTCAACAATGCACCTACCAAACCAAGGCTATGAATATCGATATTTATTTATTTTAGCGTTGAATGGATTGATGCATACACAACACTAGTTATCACAAAAAATTAGATTACGTTCCGTTACAGCAAATGGTTTATCATTCCTTAGAAATATATTATAATTAAGTTATTGGAAATAATTATGTATGCACTATTATTGACCAATCATTTGTAACAATAAAGTAGGTATTTCTTAAAATTTTACTACTTTACAGTTGAATTTTTTAGTTGAAAAGTTTTGGAAATTAGCGGTAGGTACATTTTGTAAAGCGTAACAGGATCGCACTTCGGACGATGCCGCGATGCTAGATTGAGTCATAGTTGCCAGGTACGATTTTGTATTTGTCCCCAAATTCCTGTCCATAAATATACAGACTAATTTTCTGGCCCCAGTCTCACGGCGATTTTAGACAGCCAATACCAAGCTAAACTCTGTTTTTTTACTATGCAGACTAAAACTGACAGAGATGGCAAGGTGTTAATCCCAGTACATTTTTGCTCTTTTTGACAGATCAATTGTATTTCGTTCCTGGATGCGTATATAAATTGCATGTTCGTTTCATGTACACTCACTTCACAATATTTCTCCTATGGAACCATTGAAAAAAAAGGAAATTAAAAAAATGAAAGACTAAATTTTACCCAGAATTTCAGGAAAAGTACCTTCTGGCAACCCAGTAAAGGAGCAATCTAAAATCCCGAAATAATTTCAAGTTGAAGAAATTGGTGCTATAGAAATATGGCAACGACGCGTACAAGCGGCAACGTCGCTAACACATAATGCATAGTATCTTCTACTTAGTTTGTGACATAATGTCATGCCTCGATGGCCCAGCGGGTAGACAGACGGTCGCACTTAAAAGCTACTATTATTTCTTATCAATGTAAAGTCAAAGTGTGTGACCTTTTTTGCATTTTGTGTTTTATTATAGCAATAAAATGATACAATTTTTAATATATTATGAATATAAATTAACAAATCGCTAAAATATCATGCATATTTTTATTGCAGTTCAGCGCCATCTGTTCGATAGCCAGTTCGTTTAGCTAAGCAAACATAGCTTACCATCTTGGAAATTTAACTAGATTCGTATAGATGTCGCCGTTTTTACGAGAGATTGCATTCGTTTCAAGCACACACACATTCAAGCGATTTCGCAAATTGCTACGTTTTTTAAAATCGTAATTATACTTTGTTTATGTTTTAAACATGAAAGATTACACCATTCGCGTAAATAGACACACATATATAATTTTTTAAAAGACATTTTAACCATATTCAAGCTTCTGCCTGTAAGTATTCCTGTAAGACAAGTTTGTATAGGAAACGGACCACCTTAATGTACTTATCTAAACGTTGTCCATTAAAGCACAGTTAAATAATTGACTGTAACATTAATATATACTTTTCAATTAGAAAAAATGTTAGTATGGGACATCAGCCTCTCTTTCATACGCATTATGTATCTCCTTTGTTTGGATGCAACAAATATATTCTCGTTCATTACAGTTCATTATTGGATTCCAATTTATTTTCATCGCAACTATAGCCCGATTAGGCTAATAAATTTGATGACCACCCTAAACTGTCTTCTTAATTTAACCACTAACCATGTCATATGCCATCTCATTATGCTATGACATCTCATTAGAGGCAAATATGAATGGGAAATGCCTAATTACGGTCTCGTGCTGAAACTGTCAACAGGACGCGAAGTATAAATGTGATTTGGTATTTATAGTCTGCGTCAGAGGGAAACTGGCGTCTATTCTTGTATTGTTAATATTCTTAAGTGTTCACAAGCGAAAATATCTGTTACAATTTCATTGATTACTTAGTTTCAATATTTATGTAATTTTTTTGGTAGAAGCCATAGACTTTCATCTTAAATCTCATACCTTCACATTGTTTTGCGTTTTAAGAATAAGTAAAAATAATAAGTAAATTCTTTATTAACAACAAAAATTTTTACAACTATTACATTAAGCTGTTCCTCACACTAGGCTAAGCCTGTCCTGTGAGGAACAATGAACTATTTCCAAGAGAAATTGTGACACCATACATACTTACAAGTTACATTATCTACCTACTATAATATATCATCATTTCAGCCAATTGACATGCACTGCTAGACATAGGCCTCCTCCAATGCTCTCCACACAGATCGGTCCTGTGCCGCCCGCATCTAATAGATTCCCGCAACCTTCACCAGATCGTCGGTCCACTTTGTGAGTACCCTGCCA
>JADPWL010000876.1:0-12712 GCA_019059595.1 Marasmia exigua | reverse complement strand
CTTGGACTAGTTGGCCTATTGGAGTTTCTTTAAATGGACACCTGGACTACGTTGGCTTTTAGAATACTATGACTTTTGGACTACAATGACTCGTCGACAACAATTACGCGTGGACTAAGTCGGCTCTTGAACTATAATAGGCCGCTGGACTAGGCTGGCTCTTAGATGTTAACCGTCTCTCACTCACTGTAGCCGTCTCCTCAGCTTTAACTATTTACCTCTGCATCTCAGCATTCGGACTACAACTCTTCTCAAACCATAAGTTAGTACTCCGTTTAGTCCCGTGTATTTGTTCTACAACGCGTTCGTGGAACTGGAGATACTGGGCGTCCCGGCGGACTGCAGTAAGATACGGACCAAGGTGGCGCGGAGAAACGCACTGAATCCCATGTGGAATGAGACTTTTAACTTTAAGGTATAATTTTAGTTTGGCTCCTGGACTATATTTAGTTGAGCTGGCTCCTGGACTATTTTTAGTCGGCGCTTGGACTATACCTATTTAGATATGCGGGCTCCTGGACTTGTTTGGCTCTTGGATAACAATGACTCTTGGACAGCAATGACGCTAGGACTAAGTTGGCTCATGGACCATAATGGGCTCCTGGAGTACGTTGGCTCTTGGACTATAGTAGACTCCTGAACTAAGTTGGATCTAAAGTTATTACCGTACTAAAGTGTATATCATCCCGTTCCAACACACAACGTTTCGACCCGCTCCGAAATTGTTTAAAATAGATCCGGTTTAAGTAGCTAACAATTTAAATCGAGTTGGGGCTACCCGTCGCCTTAATCACCACACTTGCCTAATGCGAATTGGTGATAGATAGATAGATAAAACGTTTATTAATTACAACAAAATACACAAATCACAACATAGGACATAGGTAATTGCATATAAAAAGCGATCCAATAACAATTCTATACTCGAAACTGGAATTCAAGACCAAAAAAGTTACTACAATGTTGCTATTGCAATAAAATGATCGTACAATAGTATATACCTATTATCTAAAAACATGCGCTGACATCATTTATTCATCGGTAATTTTGATTCTATAATTTAAAGAACTAGTTTTATCGACTTATTTATACATAAATACAAGACGCTTTAAAAAAACTTGATCATCAGTAATGTTTGGTAGAAAAGTTGGTAATACGCTTGTGTCCCTTCAGGTGTTAATAACATTTGGTACAACACTTGAACTTACATGTTGTTGTTTCGTGCAGTGAGGTGCCGCAGTGATATTTATATTAAGAATCTTTGAATCACATCGTTTTAAACACTGCTATTATGTAATTAATGAGTTGTCACATGAACAACTTGCTAGGACCTATGAGAGTCTTAAAACCTGCGATTTCGTTAAGTAGTCTCGGCAGAAACCATAGGTCGATAAAACGCTAATCGCCCCTGTTTTATTTAGTAGGTGACTGAGACTTTCGACTGTTGACTACCCACTTTGTCAAAACATCAAAAATAAAAAAAGAATTAAGTAAAAACTTTTCAATAATATCTTAATACTATGCCACACTTTCGTAGGTGTTCATGGGTGATTCAATTTATTAAAGTTCTGTACAATAAAATTTTGTCAATGTTGGTTGAGTTGAAAATATAGGTTGTAATTAAGTTTTTATTTTTTGAGAAAATCCTCATTATGAATTGTGCCAGCTTATACTAAGAAAAGAAGCATACACCAAAAAGGTTGACCAAACCTGAAAACTTGATTTGACAATGACATAAGTGACATTGATAGATTTCATAGTGACGTATCTGTCGTAGTTTTTTTGGTCTTGAATTCCAGTTTCGAGTATAGTGTAAGGAAAAAAACTTATACAATCAAAAATAATAATCTTAAATTACATTCCATTGTTGTGAGAATCTGTGTGTGCTAAGTGTAAGAACTGTGACTGTGATCACACAATTTGACATTCATCACACAAAAATGTTATTTGGTTACAGATAAACTTTCCGGAATTGGCGTTGGTCCGTTTCGAGGTGTACGACGCGGACACGAACTATATGCTGTCTCAGCGAGTGATTCCCCTACAGTGCCTGAGGCCGGGGTACAGGCATGTCAGATTGCGGTATGTCATATTACAGACCGATAAATATCAAAGTTAGAAGATTCTTTAATTGCATAGGCTTCTACACAGCACTTACAAATCGTCATACATAAACATCTTTTGAAAAAAATTTTTTTTTTCACAACATCTCATACGTTGACCTGATTCCATACTAAGTAGCTTAAGCACTTGTGTTACAGATATCAGACAACAGAGGAACACAAATATATACTTAAATACATATATTACACCCAGACACCGAACAAACACAAGTGTTCATCGCACGAATGTTTGTCCAGGGTGGGGATCGAACCCACGACCTTTGGCGTAAGAGGCAGGGTCACTACCAATAGACAACATTTCATATTTTTAACATGTCCATATTGTTTTTTTATATGAAAGTAGACATAAAATGAACAGACCCATATTTTTTCTTTTTTCAAAATTTGTCCATTTTCATGCATAAAATAATTATTGAAATTCTTTTTATTCTAAATAGACGTAAGCGCCAAATGACGTCATCGGACGGCTGAATACAGCGATATTCCTTTGCTTATCATTGTTTTAATAAAAAAAGGTACTACTGTCAAAGGTAAATAATACTAGTGTCAACATTGTCAACGTCATTCATACATTCAACGTTGACAAGTTGTCTTTTTTTTAACATTTACATGTCATGGGTTTGGCATTTCGTAAATTTAAAACTATAATGTGCTAAGCAAAGAAATATTTTACATTCTGCCGTCCGATGACGTCATCTTACGTTTTTTAGTTTTTAATTTTTTTCTCAGTAAATAAGCAATATAAAAAATGAATAAATATATATTCGAGCAGCGGAAAAGTAAACAAAGAATTGGTATTTTTTGTTTCAGAGCTTAGCAATTTTGAAATGTTGTCCATTGCGCCATCCGGTTAGTCGAAAATGTTAATAAGAATATTCTGGGGGCGCGGCCGTACCATCTATTTCTCGAAGCAATTCAGGCTTTTTCGACCCCCCTATCATTTCGTTGTGGATAAAACAAGAAGCCTGAATTTTCAGTAACTAATCAGTCATTGTTTAAACACGTTATATTAAAATATTTTGGCGGTGTTGTCCCCGGCAGAGTAGAATAGGCCACTTAGTCTGAATATAGGCGAATTTGTACCCATTATGGTTCTTCTGAATGGCGGCAAAAGGAGGTGGACAGGGTTTCGAGGAATACGTGATGGTACACGAAAATAAAAGCTTTCAACTAATTTGGAGCAGCGGAGATGATTATTGAGAACTTTATATAAAAATATAAGATCAATTATGATTATCATAGTATTCAATTCACGTTTGTTTGAAGTACATATCGATTATTCACTTTAATCGAAGTTGTTTAGTAGGTCACCTCTCTATGAATCTAACATTTAGAAACGTCAAATGTGGCTTATTAGCTTGGCTAAACTATAGTGTCTTAATCATGGAAAAACATTTCTTTTTTTGTGTATTCGGTCCAGTTTTCTAAATACAACAACTGCACGAATAACTTTGTAATCTCGTATAAATGTATACGATTACAAAGTTACGTTTGCAGTTGAAGGTGAAGGTACCGGAAAGAAAAAAGTAGGTGGACTACAAAAAGAAATGATATCCCGTAAAAAACAAAACTTGTCTAAAAATCCAAGTCTCAGTATCCAAGTCTACAGCACAGATCACCCCCAATAGATTCCGCATCTTAAGCGTTTTGTATGGTATAAAAGTCACCAAGGTTTGAGGAAAGCACGGGTAGTGGGGAGCGTGACCGAGGTGCTGTGATTGGTTGATTGAAACTTTCATTTGCCCGCAAATAGTGACGTGTGTCGGCAGGAGATTCCCCGTAATAAAAGATGTGATTTGCCGTCCTTGAAACGATTAATTTTATTTTTCACCTTTACAAGAGGTAGTAAAGAAAGCGTGTGTCGTGAGATGCTGATTTTCTTCGAGAGAAACAAAAGAACGTCCACAGGATTCTTTCAAGGATTCTTTCACGTTGCCTCTTCCTGCAGCTAGATGGCGCTAGTGGTAGGCGCGCGTAGACAGACGGAACACTATTTATCGACAGTTTTAATTTTATTCAAAACGTAATACCATAATACTTACTTACGCATTTAGATAATATGGCCAGGAGTTGGGGAAAGATATACACTGTTACTTTTTACCGACTTCAAAAAAGGAGGAGGTTCTATGTTCGACCGATTTGCAGAATTCTTTTTTTATTTGAAAGAACACACTCCCAAATTGGCCTGATTCCGTACTAAGTAGCTTAACTTAGTACGGTATCAGGTCAACGTATGAGATGTTGTGAGAATTATTTTTATTATAAAAAAAAACCTTTGGGTAGATTAAATAAATATCGTGTTCGTAATAAGGGAAGGCAGTGCAAAGTAATTTAACAAATGAAATTGAGAATGGCAGAAATATACATTATTTTATATATTAATATTACTACATTACATAAATAATAATAAACAATACATAGATACCCAATATGACGACCAGTTTGGTAGTGAACGCTGCCTATGGTGCAAGGGTTGCGGGTTCGATCCCCGCACAGTACAAACATTTGTGTGCATGAACATATCTGTTTGTTTTGGTCTGGGCGTTATCTATATATTATAAGTATGTAAGATACAAAAGAAAAGTATTATATGTATATATTTGTAATCCCACTGTTGATTCTGATATCCGTAACACAAGTGCTTGAGGTACCTATCTCGGAGTCAGATCAATGTATGTGATGTTGTGAAATATTTATATATATATATATATATATATATATATACACATAGATAATTAATAAGAAAAAAACAATAAAATATTTCTTATAGATAGGTATAAATGGTCAGAGAGCAGACCACATAAAAAGGGAAGAAGAGACAAGGAAAAAACAGTGTACCTATTTATAGATATAGGAAGTGAGTTTTGACACGGGACTTGAATATAGGAAGGGATTGTGACAAGCTTTGTTTTTATGGGATAATGAAAATATCTCTCATCTCCAGGTCCCCAACCAACCAGCCGCTCAACATGGCCTCCCTTCTGATCTTCTCCCGCTGCGCCGAGGAGTTGGCAGGCGAGTCCTGTAGGGGAGACCTGGAGCCGTCGTCTCCTCATGAGAGGAGAAAGATACATTTCCTGGTCGTATACGCGGTTGCGAGACACGAACCGTACTCGATATTAAAAGTGACGCAGGATACTACGGCTAATGAGGTGAGTTAATTTGATGTTAGCTCTTAAACTATTGTAATATATTCATAAACGTTAAATAAACCGTTGTTAGCTGAAAAGGTTTTACAGAGCAGTTTTGACGTTTGAAACAAAAAATAAACATACTGTGGTAACTGCCGTGTGGTCCCCGGCAGAGTAGAATAGGCCACCCTCACTCTTACCGAGGTGTCGTAAAAGGCGACTAAGGTAAAGCTGCTGGCATGATCATCAGCACCCAGAGAAGGAAAACCCTGCATTCATATCAAAACCCTCGCCAACCCGTCTGCCAAGCGTGGTGAGTATGGCAATTACCCCTCATGTGATTGAGGGAGGCCCGTGCCCCAGCAGTGGGGACTTAAATGGGCTGACGATGATGATGACTGTGGCAAGACGTCAAAAAAAACTAGGAATGAAACATTCAAAGGCCTTCATAGGTGACAATACAAAGATATGGAAAAACATCTTCTTGGAGGCGATAGATAACAGACAAGGATGCTCATAGGAGCGTTAACAGGACATTATGTAAAGAACAAAATGCTGATGAAGATATACATAACATCAAACAGCGACTGCAGAGCATGCAAGGAGTTTTAATCTTACCAAAGTCTTCATTCAAACTTCCAACCCGCGAAACCACCCCTTAGGGGTTGAAAGTTCAAAAGTATTTTTTTTATTAAAAACCCATGCCCAAACATAAATTTGAAGCTTCTTACTTTAATAATTAGCAAACCCCTATACCGCATGTAAAAACAAATTGTTTTTGATTAATATTAGCAGCCCAAATAGCGATTTTCATTATTCTTAAATTAAAATTGCTAAACATACCGTGTTTCTCTCCCTAATTAATCCCCTGTAAGGGTGATTTTCCAAAAAGTAGATGAACTATTATTAATTTTAAATTTTTAGTCTAAATACAATTTTTCACATTCCTAATATCAAAGATGGCGGAATTTTAAACAAACTTCTTACCCCCTTAAGGGTCAATTTTTAATTAACACATTGATTTTATTTTATTATTATAATGAATCTGTTTTGCTACAGTATACATGTGGTAGTGGTGGCATACGACCACGGCAATACGGCATATTTATTACAGCAGAGACAGTTTTCTTGTTTCGTACTTTTTAGAGCATGTTTTTTGGTAGTGGGGTTTTAGTTTTTAAACTTTATTTTTAATTAACATATTTTTAGTTATGTAAATAAAATTACATATTTGAAATGTGCTAAAAAGCTCTTTCATTTGATACCCCACACGGTACCGCCAAGCAAATGTTTTTTAGTTCCTTACTCTAAGGCCCCTAGAGGGCGCTGTAGTCAATTTAACGTGACGTCATGTAGCCTATAACCAGAAGACAATCAAGACGCTTCTAACTCATTTGTTCAAATGTGATAACTAGTTCAGAAGTTATGAGGGAACAGATGAACAACCATACATATATACAGGTCAAAACCATAGCCCTGCTTTTTGCTTCCCCGTAGTAGGGTAATAAAAATTAACGGTGTATTTGAAATGAAATGAAATGAAATATTTATTTGCTTGCTAAGTGTTTTTTAGTAAACAGGTGCTTATAACTTAGCTACCTTGTTAGGTAATCGCAAATGTGAGGGCAGCTTTATCCTAATAACAATATTAATATAAAAATCTTAAATAAGTAGATACTAAAATAACAATCTGGTTATGACATAGACATTTTTTCTTAGATCTAATATACATACGCACTACTGAAAGTCACTGAGGATATCAGAGCTGGCATGGAGGAGTCGAAATTGACTGTTATTGTATTGATCGATTTCTCCAACGCTTTTAACGTTGTCAATCACGACATCCTTCTTGCCTTACTGTCGTCGAATCTTCGTGTCTCGCCACCGGCTCTAGAATGGTTAACCTCTTATCTTCGTGGTCGACAACAGGCTGTTCGTGTCAATCAGGAATCCTCTGGGTGGTGCGATCTTGACTCTGGCGTACCACAGGGCGGAATCCTTTCCCCATTACTTTTTTCGATATTTATAAATGGAATTACATGCGATCTGGGCAATTCTTACCACCTTTATGCTGACGACCTGCAGCTCTATGCACAGACGGACGTTGAGTCCTTTGACAAAACTGTTGATGCTTTAAATCATGACCTAAATGCTATCCTCGAATGGTCATTGAAATTTGGCATTCTGTCAACCCGACAAAGTGTCAAGCCCTTGTTGCTGGCGGTCCACGCCAAATAGCCAAACTAATTCTAGCTAACTCAGTCCTCATGTATGCTGGTACCCCCATTACCTATTGCTCTCACGTTAAGAATCTTGGTTTGTTTATGGATAGCTCACTGACTTGGGATAAACAAATTACTGAAACCAGTCGAAAAGTGTCAGGCACGTTGCGCACTCTTTACCGTTTTAAAAACTTCCTACCGTCCTGCACTAAAATTCTGCTGGTTCAGGAACTTGTGATACCGTTATTGGACTATGCTGATATTTGCTGCACGAACCTGTCCCAAGTTTACCTAAACAAACTTGAGCGGCTCCTTAACGATTGCCTCCGATTTATCTTCTGCGTACGTAAGTACGACCACATATCTCCGTACCGTCATCAGCTCAAGTGGCTTCCAGTCCGCCAACGAAGAAACCTTAGACTGCTCTGTTCCCTCTTCACCATTCTCAGAGATCCTCACGCTCCTGAATACTTAAAGTCTAAATTTAAATTCCAAAGCGAATTCAGTTCCCGACATCTCCGTCCAAGTAGCATGCTTAAGCTATACACACCTCTCCACAAGTCTGCTAGTGTCTCTAACTCGTATACTCTGTCTGCTATCAGGCTCTGGAACTCGCTGCCTGATGAAATTAAAAAGTCTCCCAGCAAATTCTCTTTCAAGCGGTCAGTACGAGAGCATTTTCTTCGCCTAGTTTCAAGCTAGCTCAATCACTCAAGTGACTTAATAAAAATATATACATGTCGAATTGAGAACCTCCTTTTTTATTTTTTAAAGTCGTCTTATAATGTTGATAAATTGATTGATAATAATAAAAAGAAATACAAAATCTGCTTTCCGTGATGCTAATAATTATATTTATGTATTTGATGATGTGTAAGTATGTATGTTTAAAGTCTTCAGATTATTACTTATAATACCTTCCATATATATTATATATATATTTTAAATATGTATTAGTAGTTATTAATATTTATTACTTATTATCATATTTTGCCGCCACAAATTTTATGCTTCGCCCAATGGTTGACTGGTAGAGAATGCTGTAAGGCATTAAGTCCGCCAATTGTACTTTTTACTTTGTGCAATAAAGAATAAATAAAATACATAGATTTATCTTTTTATTGTGTTAAATATTCATTTATAGTGTAGTAGCATTTTAAAATTAAGTGAGATCTAAGGTTTGTTGTAAATATTTTAAAGTTTTGTTCATTTTTAATATTGGGGGGTAATTTATTATAATTTTTTACTGCCATATAATAAGGGCTGGTATTTAACATTGTTAATCTTGATTGTGGCAGGTAAAGTCTGATCTTATGCCCAGTATTTATATTATGGGTGTCTCTGACTCTAATGAAGTTTTCTATATTTTTAAATGTAAATATGCAAATATCATAAATATATAATGAGGGTAAAGTAAGTAAGTTAAATTTTATAAAGTATGGTTTACAACTCTGGGTATGGTTTATTTATTTTATTTTTTATTTTATTTTATTTTACAAGTTTTTGGAAAACTTACAGCTAGATTTAGAGATACAATCACAGAAAAAAAAACATTGAGGGCCAATTACAAGTTTCCACTGATAATCACTAGGTTGTTTAACAGAAATGCAAGTGGGTACCTAATGTTAAGAAAGAAAAAAAAACAAAAAGTTACTAAATTACAAACAAAACGAACAACGTATTTGCTACTCCCAGAGGAAGAAACATTGAAATTGATCAAGTCATCTGACATTATCAGGAAAAAAAGAAATGGACAACATTTCAAAATTGCTAAGCTCTGAAACAAAAAATACCATTTCTTTGTTTACTTTTCCGCTGCTCGAATATATATTTATTAATTTTTTATATTGCTTATTTACTGAGAAAAAAATTAAAAACTAAAAAACGTAAGATGACGTCATCGGACGGCAGAATGTAAAATATTTCTTTGCTTAGCACATTATAGTTTTAAATTTACGTAATGCCAAACCCATGACATGTAACTGTCAAAAAAAAGACAACTTGTCAACGTTGAATGTATGAATGACGTTGACAATGTTGACACTAGTATTATTTACCTTTGACAGTAGTACCTTTTTTTTATTAAAACAATGATAAGCAAAGGAATATCGCTGTATTCAGCCGTCCGATGACGTCATTTGGCGCTTACGTCTATTTAGAATAAAAAGAATTTCAATAATTATTTTATGCATGAAAATGGACAAATTTTGAAAAAAGAAAAAATATGGGTCTGTTCATTTTTTGTCTACTTTCATATAAAAAAACAATATGGACATGTTAAAAATTTGAAATGTTGTCCATTAAATAACATTTGAGAAAAAGTTATCATTCAGTACACGTTTCAATTTCGATACTGAAGTGTTGAACAAGTCAATGTCGACAATTACTTTTGCTTTTTATCCTCTCGCTCTCCCCTAGGCGATAGCCCAGTGCCTGACAAAGACGGGCGTATGCCGCTCCTCGCGCGACAACTATGTGCTAGTCGAGGAGCTACCGTCCCGCGCGCCCACGCAACGCGTGCTGGCGCCACATGAGCGCGTGTTGAGGGTGGCTTGCGCGAGGCCCGGGGCCAGGTTGCTGCTCAAGCGGGTCGGGGATGACCCCAGCAGCCGCGCCTGGTTGACTAGCATCAGGTGAGATGGAAATATAAATTTATTTATTTATTGATGTACAAAACAGGTTACAGCCAATAGGAATAACATGGTATATATTTATGACTTAGGAGCTAGATTGAAACCCTTACATATGTACACACTTTGCAAAATCCTTTCAGCATGACAATATTTTACAGTGACTATTATAATAAGTAAAATTTGTTTTTTTTTTTATTTATTTTGGCACAAACAGTCATTACAATATTATTACTAAAACTTCTATGTACTAATATTAAGACAAAGAGTGCCTAAAAATATTATCTATTACATGAATTACAAAAGGCTTGTTGACAAAGGGTATTAAGTACCTATATAAGTCTTATTCAGATACAATAATTATGTAATTGTTTTATAATAATATAATAATTTACAAGTAGAATATAAAATAAATATTTCACAACGTCATATACATTGATCTGATTCCAAGATAGGTAGCTCAAGCACCTGTGTTTCGGATACAGAATCAACAGTGGGATTACAAATATATACATATAATACTTTTCTTTTGTAAATACATACTTATAATACATAGAAAACACCCAGACCAATACAAACAGACATCTTTATGCACACAAATGTTTGTACTGTGCGGGGATCGAACCCGCAACCCTTGGACCATAGGCAGCGTTCACTACCACTGTTCCAAACGGGTCATTAATATACATCGATAAATATTCAATATTCAGTTTAAGTTTATTTATTTTTATTAGTTATATTGTCCACTTGCCAAGTGCAAAATGCCACGGCATGCAGCCGTGGCGTTTTGCACTTTGCAACCCGTAATTAAAACAGCATTTAGAATTAACTACTCCGCTAGACTTAAGACTTCTGTAGTGTGTGCCTTGTTGGTTGTCCTAATAAATAAAATAAAAATAAACATTACCCGTGTGGTCCATGGCAGAGTAGAATAGGCCACCCTCACTCTTACCGAGGTGTCGTAAAAGGCGACTTAGGTAAAGCTGCTATAGGGTGGTCCACGGCAGAGTAGGATAGGCCACCCTCACTCTTACCGAGGTTTCGTAAAAGGCGACTAAGGTAAAGCTGCTATAGGGTGGTCCCGAGGTGTCGTAAAAGGCGACTAAGGTAAAGCTGCTATAGGGTGGTCCCCGGCAGAGTAGAATAGGCCACCCTCACTCTTACCGAGGTGTCGTAAAAGGCGACTAAGGTAAAGCTGCTATAGGGTGGTCCCCGGCAGAGTAGAATAGGCCACCCTCACTCTTACCGAGGTGTCGTAAAAGGCGACTAAGGTAAAGCTGCTATAGGGTGGTCCACGGCAGAGTAGAATAGGCCACCCTCACTCTTATCGAGGTGTCGTAAAAGGCGACTAAGGTAAAGCTGCTATAGGGTGGTCCCGAGGTGTCGTAAAAGGCTACTAAGGTAAAGCTGCTATAGGGTGGTCCACGGCAGAGTAGAATAGGCCTCCCTCACTCTTACCGAGGTGTCGTAAAAGGCGACTAAAGTAAAGCTGCTGTCATGATCATCAGCACCCAGAGAAGGAAAACTCTGCATTTACATCAAAACTCTCGCCAACCCGTCTGCCAAGTGTGGTGAGTATAGCAATTACCGCTTATGTGATTGAGGGAGGCCCGTGCCCCAGCAGCGGGGACTTAAATCTGCTGACGATTATACATGTTCTGTATACAGGGTGTATCTGTGAACATTAACATCCCTTTAACCACGTGTTTTACTAACCATTATGAACAACATTTGTTCTATCACCTTTGCAAATTCTCATGAAAAAATTTCAACTTTTCATACAAAGTCGGTCACGAGACTTGGTCATTAAATGAATAAATGAATGAATATACTTTTATTGCACTCAAAGTATAGTAAGAAAACTTAATACTAGGTATTACAGGATATGTACAACGAAAGCGGCCTTATTACTATGAGCAATCTCTTCCAGGCAACCTTTGGGTAAAGGACACTTGATGGAGGTGTAGGGCAGTGCAGTATTAATATTTATATACTTACATACAAAGTTTAAATATTAATACATAAATAAAATATAAATATACTAATACATATCTGCATAAAATATCATAAATTACTTACATATGTTTGATTAAATATAGATAATTGGATATTGCAACTACAAATAATAACAATGGATCTGAAGGTATGCGAAAGAGTCATTTTGTATAGGGAGTCGAAAAAATTTTCGATGAATCGAAAAAACTCGTTGAACAAATGTTGTCAGAGTAAAAACACGTGGTTAAAGGGATGTAAATTTTCACATATACACCCTGTATATCCTGCGTATGTGGCGAATCGTTGAGATTGGTCGCCGTAGCCGTAATCGGTTGGAGGATAATAATAAACATATTGATATTCATAAGTGTTTTGTGTAGACCTGAATTGAAATAGATCTGAATAATACGACACACCACATTTTACAGATAATAACGCAACAAGTATAATCAAATCAAACACAAACTAATACAGCAAACACAACATTGCAAATATAAAAGAAGACAAACAGAGAAAAAAAAATTAAAGAGAAAAAAAAAACAAAGTAATAATATGGCTTCTCAAGCCGGGCACTAAGTATTTGCGTACAGGTGTGTGTGTGTGTGTGTAGG
>JADPWL010000875.1:0-13783 GCA_019059595.1 Marasmia exigua | reverse complement strand
ACGAGCAGAAGTATCACCTGATGGTAAGCAATTAACGCCGCCCATCATCCTGCAACGTCAAAGGAGTTACTGCCGGCCTTTTAAAAAGGAGTACACTCTTTTCTTGAAGGTTTGCAGGTCGGTCTGTATCGGTCCGGAAACACCGCAGGGGACTGTTTTACTTTCATTTTTATATTTTATTTTAGGCTGATCTATTAAGTTGATCATAAGTCAGTATGCCACCTGAATAGTATAAAATAGAAATCGCAAAACGTTATATTCGTTTTCGTTCTAAGGCCAATTTTGAAAGGAATGACATTCACTTGTTAAACTTTGACATTTTAACACCTGTCCGCGAAATTTTGATATTCTTGCGAAAATTTTGTTTGTGACGATATGGACATTTCTTTTAAGATCTCTTTTTAGTACAAACCTATGCCCAAATACCAAATATGGTTACTTAAATATGTAAACCGATTTAAGTTTAATAATGATTAAAAATCATACTTGAGGAAAACCTGATACGTCATCAGAGAAATACGTCAAAAGACCCACTCGAAGACGAACTCATGCAATAAAAAGTTATTGATGCCAATACGATCTAGTTAACTAAAAGATATATATTATATAAATAAAGATACCAGCTGGTAGCACTATTTTTATGTTGTTAAGGTTCAAAATATGAGGATATGTACTTTATCAACATTAATATAACTACCCTATTTGTTGCAAATAAATTATTTTGTATTTTTATAATATTGAATCTGCGCGGACGCAGAACGTTGTCCTCTCGATGGGAAAACCCGTTGAGACGTGATATCGGCGTATAACACGTTCGAAGTCACGTGACTTGCATCACAGATGATGCGGGTTGCTTTATTCATGTTTTTTATTTACATACTAACCTATACATAAGTATAAAATAAAATCCATTATCTTAGTTTTTCGAAAAATAACACTATTATTCGCAGTTATTCCCGTAGTACCGCCTGACTACGTCATTCAACTCATTTACATCCTGGTCCATCAAAAACAGACACTCATTTAGTAAGAAATTCTTTTTGCTAATTTTCCGGCTGGTTTTCCTTAACCCTACCCAGACCTAATGTGAATAATAATATGTCATTTATCAAACCGATTAAGTTATTACGTACGACGAGGAACAATGGACAACATTTCATATTTTTAACATGTCCATATTGTTTTTTTATATGAAAATAGACATAAAATGAACAGACCCATATTTTTTCTTTTTTCAAAATTTGGTCATTTTCATGCACAAAATAATTATTGAAATTCTTTATATTCTAAATAGACGTAAGCGCCAAATGACGTCATCGGACGGCTGAATACAGAGATATTCCTTTGCTTATCATTGTTTTAATAAAAAAAAAGGTACTACTGTCAAAGGTAAATAATTCTAGTGTCAACATTGTCAACGTCATTCATACATTCAACGTTGACAAGTTGTCTTTTTTTTGACAGTTACATGTCTTGGGTTTGGCATTGCGTAAATTTAAAACTATAATGTGCTAAGCAAAGAAATATTTTACATTCTGCCGTCCGATGACGTCATCTTACGTTTTTTAGTTTTTAATTTTTTTCTCAGTAAATAAGCAATATAAAAAAATAATAAATATATATTCGAGAAGCGGAAAAGTAAACAAAGAATTGGTATTTTTTGTTTCAGAGCTTAGCAATTTTGAAATGTTGTCCATTAGTATTCTCTAAAACTACCTATTATTTGAACATTTTTAAATTTTTTACAACATCTTCTACCTACATTATTCACTTATTTCAGTACCACGTAGCTTAAACATCTGTATTATGGACATCAAACTATGTATGTTTAAAGTAGGAATCGAATCCAACAGAAATTTTTCATTATGAGGCATTGTCAATATCAAGTGCGCTATCGGGCCAGTCAAAGAAAAAAATAATACGTGTTTCTAAACAGACATGAACATCATTGGCCCACTTGGCCACATCAACTCTTATTGTCTGTAGAGATGAGGCAGCGACAAATACTGGGTAGTAAAAAAAACTTTATAAATGTTAAAAAATGGAACAATATTATTCTGAAAATATACCTACTAGTGCTTGAGGCCAATCTCAACAAATGTATATTGATATAAATAATAATAATTTAAAACAGAATCGTGCGACTTTAATCTAAAAGGAGAAGTCAATTAGCATAAAGTTCAAGAATATGCTGATTTCTGACATCGCCCAATTACCCACAATTTTATTGCAATTTACTATAGATAACTTAAGTTCACCGAAAATAGGGGCTAATTTACGAACGCTCACATACTTAGATTCTCAGGTCAGAACAAAAGATGTCAAAACTTACGACCTTCATTGCAACACCTATTCAAAAGATTCAATTCGTTTTTTTTTTCAGAAACAATGGCGAATCTCACAGCAATAATTCTAATGGCGGCACTGACAGCGCCAGTTATATGTGCTCCACAAGTCAGAAAACAAATGAAAACTGATACAAGTACCATCAGAAGTACAGTAAACTTATCTCTAGCAGAATTGAAGTTCATAGTGGGAGTTCGAAGAGGTGAAAATGTCCGGCCGCCCAAAACATTGACTCCCTGTGCAAGAGCAATCCTCTCCTGTTGTAAGGGGCTGGTAATGAATGAGAGTTGTTCAGAATCTTTGGAATGTGGTGCTTACTTCTTCGACGTCAACCCTTGTGAAGAGAGGTTTGTGATAGACGCTTTGAACGCGGCGAGAACTTTCTATGAACAGTTCAATCAAGTGGTGTGAATTAGGGTTCTCAGTGATAGCTTGTAAGTGTTTGAAGACTGCTTAATATTTATTCATATTATATTTTTTTTTCTGTGAAGCGTGTATTTATTAAACGATCAATAACCTTTTAATGAATCTCAATGCTGACCGCAATGTATTTAAACCTTTATAAATTGCATGTTAAAAATACTAGACAAATTATAAAACGCATTCATACAGATTATAAAGGTTAAGAACACGTAATCGTCATTCATAAGCTGTGGCACTTTTTATCGTCTTTTTATCTGATATAAAGAGGACTAATGTAGTAAACTATGTCATTAACATAGTTGTGGTTTGCAATGAACTTTGTATTACAAACGGCAAGTATCATCGCATCTAACGAATAACTCAGCTGAGTGGACATAAACGTACATATTTTAAACGGCAGGTCGTAACTTTGAATACAACCACCCCCGATTTTTTCCGATTTACCTAGGTATGTGCGTGTTTTTACCACTAGTGCGAAAAAACATCGTGAACGGTATATACGGTGTCCACCCTAAATACAAACAAATACTCATTACGAAACCTAACAAATAGTAACCAATATAATAAAATAACAGGTTATTTTACGAATACATGCCTATGCTGATCCATATGCCATTTTTTTTAATCAGCCTATAAACTGTCCCACTGCAGGGCGAAGGCCTCCATGATGGGCCTTAATTACCACGTTTGCCAAATGCGGATTGGTGATCACAAACCCGAGCTAGGTTCGAAAAATTCGAACATACTTTTCGTCGAAACATACTTTTCGCCATTACACAATTCTATTTATCCTTGGTAACCTTGAACCCATTTTTTGGAAGAGTCTAGAGTCCCTTACCCTACGGTAGGCATTTAGATAGAACCTACCTACATTACTACCACCTTCCCCATCTCTGAAGACATATTGTAAACGCATGCAGTAATGCAACATGACGTTGAAATATAGAGGGACGTTGTCCGGGATGACCCTATCATTCAGCGATGCAATAGCGAGACTTTGACGCTGAAAATTCTGTACTAAACTACTGTTATTGTACCCTTAAGGGAATACCTACAACAAAGAAAGGTTTTGTTGAACAAAGATGAATAAATATTTTACAACATCACATACCTACATTGATCTGACTCCGAGATAGGTAGCTCAAGCACCTGTGTACGGATATCAGAACTAACAGCGGAATCACCAATATACGTATAATACTTTTATTTTGTTAATACATACTTATAATACATAGAAAACACCCAGACCAATACAAACCAACATGTTCATATACACAAATGTTTGTACTGTGCGGGGATCGAACCCGCAGAGATTAAAGTGAAATTGTTCTTAAGGTGACGGGTAGTGCACACTAGCGACGCCAATCGATTATAATTTTTAGCTACTAAACCGGATCTATTTTAAACAGTTTCGGAGTTACAATCTCTCGGCAAACACTATTTGATAAATACTTATACTATCTTAACTTTTGGGTCTGCTTTAGTACTCGAAATTTGAATTACCGCCAAAAGCCACCACTTTTGGCGTGAATCAATTATTCGCGTACAAAAACGGACCCAACATTTGTGCATGGTTATTTAATAAATAGTATAAGTGTTTTTTGAGAGATTGTAACCCCGAATTTTTTAAAAATAGACCCGCAGAACCGACAACCGATGGGGTAAACGAGTTCTGGAGTGGAGACCGCGTCTTGGCAAACGTAATGTAGGGCGCCCTCTGGCTAGGTGGGGGGACGATCTGCGCAGGATGGCTGGCAAGAGCTGGATGCGAGAAGCCATGGATAGATCACAGTGGCAAACAATTGGAGAGGCCTACGTCCAGCAGTAGACTGCGATGGGCTGATGATGATGATGATGAGACCCGGTTTAGTAGCTAAAAATTAAAATCGATTGGCGTCGCTAGTGTGCCCTGCCCGTCACCTTAACTTAATTTCCTACGTCTCTAATAACAGTGAAAATAATCGAGTGCTAACTTTAGCTTTGGTTGAAGTACATAATTGTGTAAGTACCTGAAATTGTAAATAAACAAAATGATAATACTTAAAGAATGATAAAAGAGCTATTTTGTTTAAATAATAAATATTTCACAACATCACATACATTGATCTGACTCCGAGATAGGTAGCTCAAGCACCTGTGTTACGGATATCAGAATCAACAGTGGGATTACAAGTATATACGTATAATACTTTTTTTTTTGTAAATACATACTTATAATACATAGAAACACCCAGACCAATACAAACAGACATGTTCATGCACACAAATGTTTGTACTGTGCGGGGATCGAACCCGCAACCCTTGGACCAAAGGCAGCATTCACTACCACTGTTCCAAACGGAAATTGTTTGGGAAAAGATTTCCTTTCTCTCTCAACTTAACTTATGTTTTCGTTAATTAGTGCCTAGCATGCACTTCTCGAATATTAAACCTGCTTTTTTTCTCTTATTTGATAGCTCTTCACCAATTTTTCGCTTTGAACTTTGGCTTAGGTTAAATCACTACACCCGTATAACGATTTAGATTTCTGTAATTTAGATATAAAACAATTAGCAGTGTTTTAAACAAGTCACAGAACCGACAAGGCTTTTGTATTAAGCACCAACAATAGCAAAATTCTGGCACCAATTTCTAACAAAGAAATAAAATAGTGTACGGCTGAATTCGGTTTGAGTTAAACGAATAAATTTTGCTGGCGTCGCGCCAGGCACGGCCATGTTGCCAGTGGCAACAAGTGAAGCATATATACCACTATCAATAAAATACAAATCGTGGAACGACGGTCCACCAATTTTACAGTCGCATTATTCTTTATTACACTAGTAGATTGCACCAGCGACTTTGCTTGCGATGTTTCATTTGTCATGGAAGCTTTGCAGCTTACACTTGAACCCAAAATAGTGCAATGAAATAATGCGGAACAGCCACACCTAAGGTATTATTACCACACCCTAGGAAGAAATTTAACACATTGTAGGTTACCTACAATGTGTTAAATTTCTTCATAAGATGTCACCTTAATGTTGTTTTTAAGTTGTTTTATTTACCTTAACTAGGTAAATGAAGGAAGACAGATTATAGGGGCGTGCCCCAAGTGCTAGCGAATACGTCCCCGTCGTACGCCCTGGACCCCATCCTGACCCCGGTAACGCAGGTGGCAGGTGGGTGACCGAATTTCGTTTTAGCGATACTTGGTGCTTTCTCTGTGCTTTTACGTGTGACGACAATGCGTCCCACGCGGAACTCTCGCTCGGGGCGCCCTTTCCAGGGCACCTCGGCGAGCACGAACTCCCTTCACGATGAGGCGCGCCCTTCTCAGGGCGACCTCATCGACGACCCGGCTCTCGCATCGGACACCGATGCTCTCGACTTTAACACTGACGACTTGGCTTCAGCGGTGTCGGCCCATTCCGGCATCGCTGAAAACGACCTCTGCTCTCGCCTAACGGATTCTGATTCCGCATGCGAGTCGGTCTCTGACGTTTCAGGGGCAGCGGCGCCAGCCCCTTCTGGTACCGCTGCCAACGACTTTGGCAATCTTAAAGGATCCCGCACCCGCAAAGGTGCGCCTGTAGGCGCGGGCCCCCGCTCGGGGTCTCGCTGTGCTCTCCCGGGCTTCGCCGCCTCGGGGAGCAAATTCTTCGTGTCGGGTGAGCTCGACTTGTCGGACGACGATACCCTCACTGAGGTATCGGAGTCCGAGACAGGCCGAGAACAGTTCTTGCGCAACCCGCGCAAACGCGCTGCGGAGTCCGGATCGCATTCGGACTCCAGCGGGAGGTCGGTTTCGGCCGCCTCCGGAAGGTCCGCAACATCAAAGCGGGGCCGCGGGCGCCCAATTACCACGGGCGCCTCAAAGAAAATTAAGGCGGCAAGGGCCCGGCTGGCAGCCCAAAAGAAAGCCGACGAGGAGGCTGATCTTATCGCCCGTACGGAGGCGATGGAGGAGGCGGCGCGGCAAAACCGTGCAAAGGTCGGATACGGGGTGGCGAATGTCCTTGATTACTCGGACATGCCCGTAGCCGACCTCAAGCAGCAGGCGATGGAGGATGCGGAGCACATCGCCACAAAGAGCGGCCATTTGAAGGGCACGCTAGTGAGGGCCCTGAAGAGCAGGAGCTGCTCATTCTTGGCCATCACCGAGGAGATGGCCAAAAGGACGGCCAGTGAGGAGGCGGCGGTACTGCAGGCGACTGTTAGTCGCCTGAGTAAAGAGTTGGCCGCCGTCAGAGAGGAGCTGCGGCTCCTAAAACAGGGCAGCGAGTCTCCCTCGCCTGCCACAGACCGACGACAGTCGCGGTCCTCTGCCCCCTCCCTCCCTGAGGATGACCTGGCGGTCAGGATCGGGGAGCTGGTGGAGAAGAGGCTCCACGAATATGTCATCCAGGAGCGTAATTTTGTGCGCGCGTGCCTGGATGGCATCAGTGGCCGGCTCCTGCCGGAGGAACGGGTCCGCCCGCCACTCGCGGCGGACAAAAGAAGAGCGGCTTTGCCCTCCTCCTCGAAGGAGCCAATGCCGCCGCCTCCTCCCCCCCCTCCATCTAAGAAGGGGAAGGGGCTGGGGAAGCGCACCCAACTCCCAGCAAGGGAGCTGGAGCCGGAGCCTTCCACATCTAGTGCGCCAGCGCCCGCACAGGCAGCCAGCCAACCAGGAGTGCCCCCTCCAATGGAGACCGGCGATGTGCTCCTCCCGTCCACCACCCCAGTCAACTCGGGGTGGAAGGAGGTCACCTCCAAACGGGCGAAGCAGGCTGCCAAAAAGGCCGCCAAGCAGGCGGCGGCAGCCGTCCCCTCGCCCCTTGGTACCACCAAGGGGAAGAGACAGAGGAAAAAGAAGGCGGCTTCTGTGCCGGCCTCCTCCTCCCCCTCCGTCGCCATGCAGTCGGGGCAGGCCGGGACTCCAGCACCGGCAGCCAAAACGGCAACACCATCGGCGCCACCCAAGAAGAGGAGGATCCGCATCAGGAATGCGAACGCCGTCGTCCTCACCCTGACGACGGAGGCGACCTCCAAAGGCGAGTCTTACGAGTCCGTGCTTAAACGGGCTCGTGAGACTCTTGGAGACGAGGCGGCGCAGGGCTCCCGGTGCCGAGTGACAGCCGCGGGGGGAAGACTTTTCTCCTTCCCCGCCGCCAAGAAGGAGCAAGCCAACTCCTTCGCGGCCAAACTCAAAGAGGTGGTGTCGGATGTCGCCAGGGTGGCGCAACCCATCCGCACCACCTCTCTCCTGGTGACGGAGCTCGACGAGTCCGTCACCGGCGAGGAAGTGGCCGCCAAAATCGCGGCCACCGGTGGGTGCCCGGCCGGTGAGGTGAAGGTCGGGAAACTCTTCACCGGCCGAAGGGGCCTGGGCTCAGTGAGAGTCCAGGTCCCCACCGTGGCGGCGAAAGTTGTCCTGCGGACTGGGCGCATCCTAGTCGGCTGGACGTCGGCGCCGGTCCAAGAAATTGAACAGGGGCCGCTCCGATGCTTCCGGTGCCTGGGCACCGGCCACACCAGGCCCCTCTGTCCCGCTGCTGCTCCGAAGGAGCACCTCTGTGTTCGGTGCAGCAAGCCAGGACACAAGGCCGCTGACTGTACGGCGGAGCCCCACTGCGCCGTATGTGCCGAAAGCGGCCGGCCAGCGGGGCACCGCATGGGGGAGGAAGGTGTAAACCTCCCCCTAAAAAAGGCAAATTGCTGTCGGTGCGTCCGGCGGCGGCGACACCCGCGCCCGCCGATGGGCCCATTCCGGCGGCGCGAGAGGAGGGGGCGGCGATGGAGGAATGATGGTCTCAGTCCCGACATCATTCCTCCAAATAAACGCCAACCACTGCCGCTCAGCTCAGGACATGGTCAGCCAGGTCATGGCTGAGTGGCAGGTGGACGTTGGCGTGGTGGCGGAGCCGTATTACGTCTCCGCCAACTGGTTGGCGAGCTCTGACGGGCTCGCCGCTATCTTCGCCCGTCAGGGCTCACCGTTTTTTCCCCCTCTCTCTGGTGGAGAGGGGGTCGGGGTATGTCGTCGCCATGGCTGGCCCCTATGCTGTGGTGGCGACATATTTTTCCCCCACTCGCCCCTTCAGGGAGTTTGAGGATTTCCTCAACTCCCTGTCCGCGGTTTTGGGCCGACTGGCACCGCGGCCGGTGATACTAGCCGGCGACCTTAACGCCAAGTCGGTTGCGTGGGGGCAATCCCCGCTCCGACTTGCGCGGACAGGCGGTCCAACTATGGGCCGTCGGGTGTGGGTTGGCCCTCGCGAATAGGGGGTCGGTCCACACCTGCGTTCGGCAGCACGGCGGATCGGTGGTGGACGTCACCTTCGCCACCGCCGCCCTGGCCGACCGGGTCGCCGACTGGAGGGTGGACCTGACAGAGTCCCTGTCGGACCACAGATTTATCAGATTTGTGGTCCGCGGGACGTCCACCCTCCCGCCTCCGCCGCCGCCGAGGTCGCCGTTCCCCAGGTGGGCGCTGTCCCGCCTGGACAAAGGCCTGGCCCGGGAGGCGGCCCTAATCCAGGACTGGATTTCCCCGGTCCTGGACGACGACGCCGATGCGGCTGCGGAGGGCCTTCGCCAGTCCATGACCGAGGTATGCGATTTTAGCATGCCTCGGTCACGCCGCCCCGACCCCAGACACGCCGTGTACTGGTGGTCGGCCGAGCTCGACGCCCTCCGTGCGGAGTGTTTCTCCGCCCGGAGGGCCTACACCCGGAGCCGGCGGCGGCGGCGGCGGGACCAGGAGGAGGAGGCGCGCCTCTACGAAGTCTTTCGGGACAGGAGGCGCACACTCAAGGGCGCGATCGGCGAGGCCAAGGATCGCGCCCGCGAGGAGATGCTCCAGAGTCTCGACGACGATCCGTGGGGGCGGCCGTACAAGGCGGCGCGGCAAAAGCTGCGCCCCCATTGGCCGCCCCGTCACCGAGACTCTGGAGCCGGGGCTCTTGGGGCGGGTGGTACAGGGGTTGTTCCCCCCCTGCGACCACTCGTTTGTCCCCCCTCCGATGCCTCCACCATATGGATTATACCAGTTGGTGGAGGCCCCCCCGCAGGTCACGACGACGGAGCTCGGAATGGTCGAGCTCCGACTGCGGGGGAAGAAAACCGCCCCCGGGCCGGATGGAGTCCCGGCCCGCATCCTCTCCATCTGCCTCGGGCAGATGGAGGAGAGGATCCGGGGCCTCTTTGACCGGTGCCTCCGGTCAGAGAGGTTCCCCCCGGATCTGGAAGGAGGGCCTGCTGGTCCTCCTTCGTAAGGAAGGTCGGCCGGCCGACGACCCGTCGGCCTATAGGCCAATTGTGCTGCTGGACGAGGTGGGGAAGATCTTCGAGAAGATCATCGCTTCCCGCCTCGTCCAGCACCTCGAGGAAACTGGGCCTAACCTCAGTGAGGCCCAGTACGGGTTCAGGGCCGGTCGATCCACGATCGACGCCCTGTCCCGGCTCCGCTCCCTCTGCGAGGGAGCGTCGAGCAGGGGGGAGGGGTTGTTGGCAGTCTCGTTAGACATCAAGAATGCCTTCAACTCCCTCCCCCATGCAGTTATTATGGAGGCACTCCGGTATTTCCGGGTGCCTCCATACCTGATAGGGCTGGTCGACGACTATCTCGCCGACCGGTCCGTGGCGTTTGTTGACGCCGCTGGTTCTGTCCAGCGGCGTCAAGTCGTATCCGGTGTTCCACAGGGGTCCGTTTTGGGGGCCCCTGCTCTGGAACAATCGGGTACGACTGGGTGTTGCGAGGCGCGCTTCTCCCGGGCATGGGTGTCATCTGTTATGCAGATGACACCCTAGTCACCGCCCGGGGGAAGTCCTTCCGGGATGCAGCGCGCCTCGCATCGGTCGGCGGCGATTTAGTCGTCGGCCGTATCGGCCGGCTGGGGCTAAACGTAGCCCTGGCCAAAACCGAGGCCCTTTAACTTTCCCGGGCCTCGGGAGAGCCGACCACCCCCCGGCGCAGGCATCCGCGTCGGGGGGGTGACATCCCGGTGGGGGCCGAGATGAAATATCTCGGCCTCACACTGGATCCGCGCTGGCACTTTGGCCCCCACTTTAGGGGGGTGTCAGCGCGGGTCCTCAAGGCAGCAGACCACCTTTCGTGGCTGCTGCCGAATCTGGGAGGGCCTGGAGAGAGGTGTCGGCGGCTATATGCCGGCATCCTCCGCTCCATGGCCCTCTACGGGGCCCCGATCTGGATAGGGGCCCTGACGAAGAAGGGCAATGCGGCCCTCCTAAGGAGGCCGCAAAGGGCCATTGCCCAGCGGGTCGCGAGAGCCTACCGGACGGTAGGTTTCTCCGCGGCCTGCGCACTCGCCTCCACCCCGCCATGGGAGTTGGAGGCTGGAGTGCTGGCCGCCGTCTACGAGAAGACGGCGGCCAAGCGAGCGACTGGCGATCCCCTCTGCCCCCGGGAAAGGGAGGCAATAAGGAAGGAGGGTCGCCAGCAAATGGTGGAGGCATGGACGGCCTCTCTCCAAGTGGAGAGGTACGGCCGTCCCACGCTCGCGGCGCTCGCCCCGGTCTTGGACCGGTGGCTCGAGCGCCCCCCACGGGTTTTTGTCCTTCCGGACGGTGCAGGTACTTACCGGGCATGGTTGCTTCGGTAACTACCTGCACCGCATTCAACGGGAGGACACTCCTTCGTGCCACCAGTGCGGCGCTGCGGAGGACTCGGCGCATCACACGTTGGTGGTGTGCCCGTCCTTCGACCAACAGCGGTCCGCGCTGGTCGCGGAGGTCGGACATGACCTCTCATTGCCCAGCATAGTTGAAGCTATGCTGGATAATGAGGGGGCGTGGTCGGCCTTCGCCCACTTCTGTGGAGGAAGTGGTGGCGCAGAAGGAGGCGGCGGAGCGGGAGCGCGAGACTAACCCCCTCGCAGGCTCGCTTCGAGCAAGGAGAGGACGAGTTCGGCAGGAGAACTCTTCGTCCTCTCCGTGGATGGTGGCCAGCCGGCAACAGGGACGGGGGTCCCTGTGCCGGCACTGCCATTGGCACCTCCACCGCTCGTTGGGGACGGCTCAGCTCTTCCGCCTGTCCCCAACCCCCCTCCTCCTAGTCTGAGGAGGGGCGTGGCCCGCACACCCCGTGTAGGGGCCTGTGGGGGAGTGGGGTTGCGGGGAATAGCCTAGCGCAGTTCCCGTGACCCTATTCTATACCCACGGGTGGTTGAGCCCCGGGAGTTTTAGTGGGTATGCCCTCAGGCCGCTTCTTGTTAGAAGAAGCGGCCCGGAGGGAGAGTCCCACAGTACCCTGTCGTCCCCCCGGCGACAGGGTCTGCGTAATGCATTTCTCCCGGGAAACAAAAAAAAAAAACCAAAAAAAAAAAAAAAAAAAAAGGAAGACAGATTATTAGTAATCTATCGTGTGTTTTTCGGTAGAATTAATAATAAGATAGAAGAGGTAGCCGTGTGGTCCTCGGCAGAGTAGAATAGACCACCCTCACTCTTACCGAGGTGTCGTAAAAGGCGACTAAGGTAAAGCTGCTGGTATGATCATCAGCACCCAGAGAAGGAAAACTCTGCATTTATATCAAAACTCTCGCCAACCCGTCCTGCAAGCGTGGTGATAGGCATTACCCTCTGTGATTGGAGGGAGGCCGTGCCCCAGCAGGGGGGGGGGGGACTTAATGGGCTGAAACGATATGAATAATAGATATCTTAGAATAGTAATATGTACCTACTATGGTTTCTGCCGACTCTTTTTTTATGCAATAACACGGTGCATTAAAAAGGTACGCCACGCCTGTAACGGGTGACGGGGAAGCACTGGTCGTAGACGCGCCAATAGATTTTAATTATTAGTCATAAACCGGATCTATTTTAACGTTTAATTGTAATGAATATTACAACCTCTATGCAAACACTTATATATTTATTAATAACAGCACGAATGTTGGTCCGTTTTTTTACGCGAAAAATTGATTACCGCCAAAAGCGGCCACTTGTAGCGTGATAATTTTTCGCGTAAGCGTTGGATCCGGTTATTTAATAATAGTATCAGTTTTGCTGAGGGTTGTAACCCGAAATGGTTTCAAATAGATCCGGTTTAGTAGCTAAAAATCAAAATCGATTTGGCCTTGCTATGTGCCTACCCGCACCTTAAGCGCTTCAGCCTAAGGATCCTGCAACTTGAGATTGAGTATTTACACTTACTTGTTCACTGTAAAAGTCGTAAATAATATGTAATATTAAGCTAAATGTATTACCTACCATAGATTTTAATTAGTCCAATGGTATTATGAGAATAGCATCATTTTTTTTCTAAGACGGCTCTACCCGAAGATATCTGGCCAATGTCAAGTAACTTATTGATATAAAGTGAGTAGTCAAGATAGTCATAGTCACTTAATAAACGTCCGTATTTCACGGTTTATCGACCTACGGATCTGCCAATACCACCAACCATCTCGCGGGTTTTAAAACTATTAGGTCCAAGCAAGTTGTCATTGACGAACTCACTCGAAACACATAGCAGTGTTAAAACGATACGAGCATCGGCAAACACTCCCTAGCATTTTATGACCCTAGAAAACTGCCTTATTACTCGTATAAGTTATTCCATACAAAATGAATACCCTCTCACAGCAAGAATGAAAATTTGATAATCCATTAAATGATTAGAACTTTTTTATTCGTCTATATTGTGGATCAGTATCTTTGAGATTGGATGCGGGCGCACAGGACCGATCTGGGTGGAGAAAATTAGAGGGTTTGTGCTATGTCCAGCTGTGGACGTCTATTTGTGGGTGCTCTGAAAATGATGATGAGTGGATGATATCGTCTGCCAAAAGCCTGCTCAAGAGTTAAGAAGGTAAACGACACAGGATTCCCGCGGGTAGGGGCTAACAAGGCGCCCGATGGGCTGTTGAGATTCAAAGGTTTTTAATGTAGGGGTCTAGTGTTTTTATAGTGTTTAAGTTGTGTTTATTTGTGCAGTGAATGCCGCAAAGTGATCCTTTATAATAGTGAGTGCTTTGGATGTATCGTTTTTTAACAAACTGGGGCATTGTGTGTTCGAAGTGAGTTGTCTCGT
>JADPWL010000874.1:0-10217 GCA_019059595.1 Marasmia exigua | reverse complement strand
AGGGCTATTGCCGATGTGGTGGCCGCCACCGAGTCGGCAAAGTCCCTGAGCATCTTAGCTCGGACTCTAAAAGAATGACGAGCTGTCTTAGCATCCATTTTTTTTAAAGATTAATATGCTCCACGCAACAATGAAATGAATAAAAACAATAACAATATGTAGTGCCGGCCGCCGGCACACGTGAGTTGTAAAATATAAAAAATGCAAAACAAGTTTGATCCTGCACAAACAAAATACGTTTACAAAACTATTGCTTAGCGTCTAAGACTTACGGTTCATAATCCAATGCGCGTGCTGCACAATCGCACTTAAACATTCACTGGCTGACACCGCTGTGTCGTATGAATTACGCACTTATAATCACTCGGGTTACGCGTCTTAGAATTCCCGGGAATCAGATGAAGTCGATGATGCGCGTCGCCGTCGACTCAGGCTTCCTCAGCCGATCGTAGGTCTCTTCACACAATGACACGGTGGACAGCGCTGCGCCGCAGTAGTAAGCTCAGGCGTCCCAGCCGAGCTTGGTTCCCCTCATGGGCCACCAAAAAATGTTGACGAATTCACTTATGGCCACCAGAAGTGATGATGGCGTTCACCGTCACTAGTGATAGGTGGTAGCGCTGCGCTGGTGTGGTCAGTCAGACGAAGTCGCCCCTCAACGACTCATCCGTTGACTCACAGTAGATACGTCGGCGGTGGCGTACTAGTCCCCTCAGAAAGCACGCGGCCGACTGTACCTTGTTCAGCGTTTTTTTTTTTTTGTTATATAGGTACTTGCCCTTCGATATAAATTCTTTAATTCAATTGACAATACATTGTTTAATACAAGTGTCCGAGGTATCTGAACCGTGACGTGCGTCGTCCGAGAGCGAACAGGGGCGCTTCCGGGTCGTGACTGGACTCCAGAGGGCTGTGCAAAATCTGCGTACACGCAGTTTAGAAATAGAAATTTACCCGGCGCAAAAGATATTTATCTCAGAATGTTCGCCAAATTGAGGAACGTCATTTAAAAATTCTCATTACCGAAATCGGTGGCGGACACGTCGAAATTGCCTAGTGTTTTTATTCAGGGGGTAATATTTAATTTAATTTCTGGTATTGTCAATTGATATAATTATTTGTGGCTAAAGCAGGGTGGTTAAACACATCTTGGTGTCTGGCCCACCCCAAATAATAAATAACAATGATGACATGGGCGCAACTACCTAATGTTCTCCTGCCTTGAATACAGGTGCAATAATAGCCAGTAATAGCATTATTTCCTTGAGTAACAGTGTTGTATAAAATATATACATAATAGATTTTAGAGCTGGTTTGACTTGAATTAATTTTGCACCTTAGGTAATAACGTATCTTAAAAACTGCTTTATCTCGACACCAGTATGCCCTGATTACTCACAACCATTCCAAATACACTGTGATAGTAGCGATTATGGTATAGGTGCAATTTTGACCCAAATACTCAACGATCAGGAGAAGGTAGCGGCCTATATGAGTAAGTCGTTATCACGCCAGGAACAAGACTAGCGCGACCGAACGCGAAGCCTTAGCGGTGTTGTGTGCTGTAGAACACTGGCGCTGCCACCTAGATAACGGTTTAAAATTCACAATATATACCGATCACGCTGCCCTTCAATGGTTTCTAAACATCAATACTTCTGGTCGTCTAGCGCGTTGGGGCGTGCGTCTCACAACCTTTAACTTGGAAATAAAACATCGTTAAGGTTCTGAAAACGATTTTCCTGATGCACTTAGTTGGGCAGTGCCTGTATGTCCTGTAGCTACTGATACGTTGGTGTCCCAGTCCAACGATCCGTGGTATAACGACCTACTCTGGAAACAAAAATTACAAAATTACAAATAACAAACTTTTTATGTATAAAAAATCATTAAATTCTCTTACTAAAAACTTAAAATGGAAAGAAGTTATACCAATAGAAAAACGATCAGACATTATATCGGAACAACACTGTAACCAGCAAGCTGGACACGTGGGTATTTTAAATATTTATAAAAAACTTGTTCGTCACATCATGCGAACCATGCCTAGCTCATAAGTCACAAAACCACCTAACCCTGGGTCTTATGGGTAGATCAAGTAAGTGCTCCCGGCCCTGGAACTCCATCTCAATTGATTTTATAGGCCCTTTAGTTACATCTCGTAAACAGAACCAGTACATATTCGTGGTGACTTGCTGCTTCTCCAAATACCTTCTATTCCCTTTGAGAAGAGCCACCGCTGAAGCTGTTGTTCGAATAATGGAAGAAAATGTATTTTTGGTCCACGGTGTACCATCGACCATAATATTGGATAAGGGTACACAATTCACCAGCGTTGCTTTTAAAACATTCTTGTCTAAATACCAAGTACCTAACAAGTGTTAAGTACTTCGTTACGCGCCTCATACAAACATGGTAGAACCGTACAATAGAAATGTTATGTCCATAAATACAGGGTGACCAACGGAACTGGGATACTCTCATACCTAAAGTTCAATTTGCCATGAATAATTCAGTCAATGAAACTACAAATTTACGCCTTCATTTCTTGTGTTCGGGCGCGATCTGGTTACGTCTAGATTATACTTCCTAAATCCAGATGTAAGTAATGACATACTTCCTGCTCCAAGTGACCCCCCTTACGCTGAGAACCTGGGACATTTGGCACAAATTTTTGATAACGTCCAAAAGTCTATCATCGAATGCCACCGCACAAATGAAAGGCGTTACAACCTGCGTAGGAAAAACATAGATTTTAAAGTTGGCGATGTAATCTGGAAACGTAGGTACCTTCTTCCTAAGTGATAAAGACAAGTATTTTTCAAAAAAGCTAGCTCCAAAATACATTCAATGTAAAATAATAAGAAAAAGATCAAACCTCGTTTATGAATTACAGGACATGTCAGGTCAAAACATAGTTTGTGGCACGTAAAAGACTTTAAAGTAACCAATCAGAAATAAGTTCCACAGGATTCATCATTCTTCTATGTAGGTCAGTAATACAATGCCTCAAGGTCACCTTACTACACCCTATCTTGCATAATAATTATACGTACAGATCACTTTCGCATAACACATTTAATTTCATTGGTTATTCCTTAATAAATACACACACCATATGAGACACACCTTCACATATTTACACACATATTTACAACAGGATTCATCTGAAGCTTACTTGACGTATGCTAGAGCGGTTCTCGGTGAACTCTGGCCTGAAAAAATTAAGCCTTATCGCCGTACACAAATAACATTTACACTATATAATATAATTACTAGTGATGAAACGGATATCCGGTAACTATCCGGTATCCGGCCTATTTTCACTATCCGGCCGGATACCGGATAGTAGGGCACTATCCGGCCGAATACCGAATAGTAGATGTTTCCCGCGATACCGTTCGCGCTGAGTGCTTTACGCCCTAAACTCGTCTATATCGCGCTTTTCTGTGGGAATACAAAAGTTTCTAAGCCTATCTACATTGTTTCTCGTTGTCTAATCTATCTCTGTATCAAATTTCATCAAAATCAGTTCTTTAGTTTAGGCGTGAGAGAGTAGCAGACTGACAGACAAACAGACTGAATTTATAATATTAGTAACGGATTATTTTGCACATACACACACATATATGAAATAAAAATAATATAACAATAGGTTATGGACGGACACCATTTATTAAATTAAAATAATGACAGATATTGTTTGATAAAAAGTTAATTACTAAAAATTTACTTAGTGTTAGTACTCAAAATTAACTAGCGGCAAATTATGGTGAATGAATACTAGGTTTTCAGCATTTGTTGGTAAGAGGCGACTCCGCTTGGCTTCGTATACTAGACCAGCTTCTGAAAATAGCCTTTCGCTGTAAACGCTACTGGCAGGTGCTCCAAGATAAATTCTTGCAAACTTCGCTAATTGAGGGTATTGGTTTGAATTGACCGACCACCAAAGGTATGGGTCGCAATTGCGATCTATTCGAGATAACTTTAAGAAAAAGTCAATCTCATTAGAAATTGGATTTTGTTTTTCTTGATCGCGACAACTGCTACTGTTGTCCTTTGCCACTTCATTGAAACAGTCCCAAAAAGTGTTATGAGCTTCGCGTGTAAAATTTGATCCAGTTTCATCTTCTTTTTGTCGTTTAGCAGGTGTTGAAGACGGCGATGATCTATTACTGTCGGAAGAAGAATCGTCGTAAGAGTGTTTTATATATTCTATCAGGATTTTCTGTCGGGCTTTTTCAGTTTCAAGAACTCCTAAATAGTCTGATTTGAATCTTGAGTCTGGAAAGGTAGCAATTATGAAGTTTAGATCTTCTTCTGAGGATTTAAAACGACTTTCCAATTCAGCTTTCAAGGAGGCTCTTAAACGTGCTAAGTCTGGTGTTCTTTGTGCTGTCTCGGTTTTATCCAAATACTTTTTAGTGCATAAACGAGTGGCATCACTTCGGATATACAGGAAAGGCCAGAACTTGTAATTTTTGTTATTTCTTCAAATGGTTTTAAAAGGTTTATGCACTGCTCCAACAGACCCCACTGTTGTATCGTCAAATTAGTCAGTGTGTCATGTTCAACAACATAAAGAGAGATAGCCCTTTTTTGTTCCACCAAGCGTACAACCATGTAGTAGGTAGAATTCCACCTCGTGTTGATGTCCTGTACTAACTGATGCTGCGGCAAATTTAACTCCTTTTGAATTGCAAGTAATTTTTCTTGTGCCAAACCTGAATGATTGAAATGAGTTACTAGACGTCTACCAGTAGCAATCACTTCTAATAGCTCAGCCTGGACCTTCATTGACTTATCAATAACTCGCTGAAGCGAATGTATGAAACATCTAGCGGAATGATACTCTCCAACTCGAGCTCCTTTCACCATATTAGCTCCACTATCATGGATTAGTAAGTGAATTTTATCTTTCTCAATATCCCAGCGAGCAGCTATAGCGTTCAGTTCGTTTGCTATATTTTCACCTGTGTGTGATCCTGAAAACGGTTTCATAGCAAGAACGCCGTGGTTCAGCTGAAATTCCGGAGATAACCAATGGGCTGTGAAACTTAGGAAACTGGAACTATTGTGCAGGCAGGTCCAAATGTCAGACGTAACAGAAATTGCAATAGCTTTAGATATGTTTGCTTTTATTTTGTCGCGAATTCTATTGTAGATGTCTGGAATATTTTTTTTGAGATATATAAGTGCGACTTGGTAATTCATAACGAGGTAGCGCTTGTTCTAAAAGTCTTTTAAACCCAACCTTTTCTACAATACTGATCTATTGCAATAATTTCTGCAATTAAATAATGATAGTTTTCGGCTTTGGCATCATTCACATCCCAAAGTAATTTTCTTTCAAACGATTCCGACAGTGTTAGCTGTTTTTCTGCAGTTGTAGAAGGAGCAATTGGGCTGGGATTGGCACGTTGTGAAACCGTAATTGGTCTTAAAATTTCGCTAGTTTTACTTGTACTTATCAATCTAGACTCCTCTGGATGTTTGGACTTTAAATGATTACTCATGGCAGACGTACCTGATGAATGAAAAAGAAACGTATTTTAAAATATTGTACCTAGTACCTACCCATTCACAATATGCATAAATAAACTGAAGTCTGAAGCTTGCATTAATTAAATATCGTTTAGAAAAAAAAAATTAAATTTCAAATTGAGATTGTAGTAGTAGTAATGAAAATTAAAATGAAATGAATGACCAGCGAAATAACTAATTTAAGAATACTGTTAAGTAGTATGTTTGTTTATTAACAAAATTGGCTTTTACTGACATTTTTAATAATCGACAAGTTAAATAGAAAGAAAAACAATGGAATAAACAAATGCACACAACCTGACATGAGCGATTACACCCGAACGCCGCGAGTCGTGCCGGCCGAATGCCGATCACGCCGAATGCGTCCGAATATTTCCGATCTTAATCACGCGCGCATATTCAAATCAAATTGTAACGCGATAAGCGGCCGAATATCCGGTGGCCGGATATCCGGCGCTCCGGCCTCGTAGTTAGCCGAATATCCGGTATCCGGCCAAATCACTATCCGTTTCATCTCTAATAATTACACATATTACTTTTGGGACGTCTTGTTTCCCGTAGGTAAGCTGGAGCGGTCAATGAACTCCAGTCACTATCTAAATTAAGCCATATCATTATACACACAATCATCCATACACTCATACCATGCATGCTACGAATAACCATATTATTTAAAAATTCATTTATTCCCAAAAAGATCCTAAGCGCAGAAAACAATGGGAAATGGCTTTACGAATAAAAAACTTCAAAACAACTCCCACTGCACGTTTATGTCCTGCATATTTTAAAGAAGAAGACTATTTTGGAAAATGTGTTTACACAGGTAAGACGGTCACTTGTCGCCCGGCGTTTTGAGCGGAAGGACGTATTTTTTGCATTTAATTTTTTGTCCATTTCTAGACGTCAGCGTTTACTAGAGTATTATTATATCTGTGACTATGTCTACGGTACCACCACTAGAGTGGAGTAATGAAAAATTAATACAGTTTTTGGAATTGTACGAAAGTGAGAGAATAATATGGGATCCACGTGATAAAAATCATAAATTGAAGCATAAAGTACACGATGCATGGAATCGTTTCAGTACTCAAATGGACAATACTCCAATAGAAGAGCTAAAATGGGAAGAAGAAATCGCTTATGGCTACATTTCGACAACTCTTAAAGAAAAAGAAAGCGTCCATACGTTCCGGAGCAGGTGCTGATGATGTGTTCCAGCCAGCCAATATGGTTTCCTTTTGAAACTATGGAAAGATTTTTAGGCCCACTGTATGACGTGGATGAAACAATTAACACGGAACAAAGGGTAACTTCATTCAAATATTAAAACACTTGATAAAATTTATTAAACATTTTTAATTAGATGATTATTACAGCTTACATATTATTACTACTATATTTAGTTATTTTCTGTATTCAAATTATGAAAATATTGCGCAAATTCAGTTCGAATTTCACAAATGTTTCTAGATGAGCGTCTTGGTACATCCGCTATTGGCCTAATAGCTAAATTGTCTGGGTTGGTTTGATTTTGTCTCCAAGAGCCATCAGTATTTACTCCGTCTACCACGGAATCAAAAGTTCCCGGGGGAGCGTAAATATTACTAGAGGTTCTACTGTTTTTTAAAAAAAATATGTAATAAAATACAGGTCATTGTTACTGTTGGTACATTCTCTATATCGATCTCGATTGGTTTTCTAAATATTCGAAAAACAGTTGTTAAAATACCGAAGACATTTTCTACAATGACACGAGAACTCGAAAGTTTGTGATTAAAAGTGCGTTCCATTGTGTTAAAATTATGATTACCAGGAAAGGGTTTCATTATATGTTTATGTAAAGCAAAAGCTCCATCACCAAGAAATACATAGGGTACATCAATTTCTCTTCCGGGTAAGGGCGCGTCTGGTGGCAAATTAATAGTGCCTGCGTCATTTTTTTGCCAGGTAAACAGTTTTGAAAAATTCCTCCATCACTAATACGTCCCTGGCCACCAATATCAGCAAAAATAAAACGGTATTCACTGTCAACTAGAGCCATTAGTACGATGCTATATGTATGCATATAGTTGTAATATTGTGAGCCACTGTGTAGAGGACATTTAATTACAATATGCTTCCCATCTATAGCTCCGACACATCGAAGAAATTTCCTTCTAAATCCTTCTTCTATAGTTAACCATTCCGCTGGTGTTTGTGGTAACTGAAACAAAAAAAGTATAAATATTTATTTAAATTTTCAGAATTCTCATACTGAGGATGAGGCACAATCTCCAGATGTCGAACCGCCACTTCAATCACCATCACACCAGCAAATCAATTCGCCGTCATGGTCAGTTCCTTCGCTGTCACAGTCAGTTCCTTCGTCATCACAGGCAGACCGATCATCAACACCAGTACATAATGGGTTCTTGTGAATAAGTGAGTTAAATAAATCGTGGAATGTAGTCCACTCAGTATACTACCGAAAAAGTTGGGATTACTATTTTCGGTAACTTAACACAAGAAGTGCGATCATCTTTTGACTTATTACCACTGCCTGTACTGGGACAATTGGGTTGACTAACTGACCCAAATGACTCTAAAGCATGCTTCAAATCAGACTTATAGTCTGTGTACAACTCCTCGGTAAGCTCAAATAAATCTTCCTCAAAATAACTAGACTTTTTGTAAATATCAGGTGCAACTTCAGAAATAATTAATTTGTGAGTTTCATGAAAGGTCAGCCAATAACCTTCTAATGATTCTAAACGCGTTTCTAAATATGATTTTGTTATTCTACTTTTAGGACTTTTTTTATAATTTATTTGAGCTTTATTAATTTTATTAGAAGCATCTTTTTGCATTGCAATGTAAGTATTCATTTTGATTAATAATTTTACCCGTACAGAACAATAAATAATACACATAAACAAAAGCCAAAAAGACACCTAAACAATTTCACATAAAAAATCTTCAAAAATTTTCAAAGTCCAAACTCCATACAAAAACCGATGAAAAAATTACAAGTCCAGTCCACGTACAAAAATTCGACGAAAATATTCTAAGTGTTTGGAAACCGCAACACTTGTAAAACATCGGGCATAGGTTCCCCGTATCTTCACTTTTTCCCGAATTTTTCTAAGTCCCAATCTACTAGTTAATTCTTCTAAGTTAATTTACCCCTTGCAATAGAGCTCAAATTGATTGATATAAATTTCAAAGTACCTACTCACGTCACCACACTTCACTTAAGGTGGTCCGTTTCCTATACAAACTTGTCTTACAGGAATACTTACAGGCAGAAGCTTGAATATGGTTAAAATGTCTTTTAAAAAATTATATATGTGTGTCTATTTACGCGAATGGTATAATCTTTCAAGTTTAAAACATAAACAAAGTATAATTTCGATTTTAAAAAACGTAGCAATTTGCGAAATCGCTTGAATGTGTGTGTGCTTGAAACGAATGCAATCTCTCGTAAAAACGGCGACATCTATACGAATCTAGTTAAATTTCCTAGATGGTAGGCTATGTTTGCTTAGCTAAACGAACTGACTATCGAACAGATGGCGCTGAACTGCAATAAAAATATGCATGGTATTTTAGCGATTTCTTAATTTATATTCATAATATATTAAAAATTGTATTATTTTATTGCTATAATAAAACACAAAATGCAAAAAAGGTCACACACTTTGACTTTACATTGATAAGAAATAATAGAGGCTTTTAAGTGCGACCGTCTGTCTACCCGCTGCGCCATCGAGGCATGGCATTATGTGTCAGCGACGTTGCCGCTCTTACGCGTCGTTGCCATATTTCTATAGCACCAATTTCTTCAACTTGAAATTATTTCGGGATTTTAGATTGCTCCTTTACTGGGTTGCCAGAAGGTACTTTTCCTGAAATTCTTGGTAAAATTTAGTCTTTCTTTTTTTTAATTTCCTTTTTTTTTCATTGGTTCCATAGGAGAAATATTGTGAAGTGAGTGTACATGAAACGAACATGCAATTTATATACGCATCCAGGTACGAAATACAATTGATATGTCAAAATGTGCAAAAATGTACTGGGATAACACATTGCCATCTCTGTCAGTTTTAGTCTGCATAGTAAAAAAACAGAGTTTAGCTTGGTATTGGCTGTCTAAAATCGCCGTGAGACTGGGGCCAGAAAACTAGTCTATATATTTATGGACAGGAATTTGGGGACAAATACAAAATCGTACCTGGCAACTGGACGCAAATAAGCAATAATGTATTAACCCACCTAACTGTCATTCCGAGAAAATGGCGTTTGAAAATTCAGAACAAGTTTTAATTACTTTGTATGGAGATTTTCCAAAATATAGGCATGTTTGATGATATATCAAAGTCAGTTATTTTATTAAACTTATTTCCATATAAATAATAGAAAAATAAAGTTGGCATTAGGAGAAAAAACATTTTTTTTTTATAGCAAAACTTTCTATAGCTTATTTACATCTAATAAAACATTTCAAGTAACATAAAATGTTTTTGTTAAATTACCAATTGATCTTGGTTGTTTTTTTTTAAATGCGTTAAGGGCTTTGAAACACTTTTGTAAAAATAAAAACCGTTGTTGAGTAGCTTTAAGAAACAAATCATGTTACTTGAGTTGTTATTGAATAATTTTTATATGTTTATCTTTATTCGCATTTTTATTATCAT
>JADPWL010000872.1:0-16616 GCA_019059595.1 Marasmia exigua | reverse complement strand
GGTACAGTCTATGGTAAAAACGCAGAAGAAGCTTCTCGCGAGATTAGAGGAGGTATTGCAGCGTTAGTAATGACTAAGCTCAAATTGAATTTCAAAATGTAGCTTCTACAAAACAAGAATGAATATCTTGATACGAAATCAGTCAAACGGGAATGAGACCTGGCGAAGCAAAAATCGATCAGTGTCTGATTTTCCCACACCGCAAAATGTCCAGCGTCCGCAATTTCAGGGGCTAGTGGCTAGTTCAGAAAAGTTCATTACAAGGCTGCTGAATTGCTTCACCGCCTCACCAAGTTCTGAAGAGGATGCAAAATGGAATGGGAGAGGCACAACAGGAGGCTTTCGAGGAATAAAAATCCAGGTGTGACCAGACCAGTACTGGTGATTTATGACCATACGGCTGAAACTGAACCCACACGGATGCCAGTCGGCTGGGTGGGCTGGGGGCCCGGTGGGGGGCTATTGGTGGAGTGTTGCTACAGCGACCTCAGGGCAGTACAGCGAAGACTTTAAGCCCGTGGCGTACTGACCAGGTCGTCAGACAACTCCAGAGAAAAGAACTTTCATTCGTACGAACTGGAGGACCCTTGCCGTGGTTTGTGCGCTGAAGAAGTTCCGAAGTGTTCTTTGGAAAAGACTTTAGATGGTCACAGATGTAGTGCGCGGCGATCTACCTTCCGAAACGCGACTTGATCCCGATCGCACGCTGTGGTTAGCTCTTCAGGAGTTGACTGTACAGTTGAATACAGAGCGGCGGAAAATGGCCATGCTGATGCATTGTCGCGGAATCGATTGCGGATGGAGAAGCGCAGTGTCTCGAGGAGTTCCAATTATCCCTCGCTATTAGTAACGTACGACTGGCTTCTAACTTTACAGTTAGGTGATTCAGAGCTCGAAAGGATTCGTAACATTATAAACAGCATTTTTGGACTTAAAAGGACTTAAACTACATTCATGAAAAAATTTACCTGATAAAATATAATAAAATTATTCAAATGTCTCAACAGTGCATAAAACTAATAACAGGTGGGTAGTACCAAAGGGGGCGAAGGGGAGGTGTGGCATGATGAATCACGGTCAACATTGGGCATGCGGCAGTGAGAAGCCCTAGAAACGCATTAAGAAGAGTAGTTAATTATATTGGAAGTTCAGCCACACATTACAATGTGTGCTGCCAACTTCCAATATAGGTAGGTGTGTGAACAGTTGATCGCCTGCTTGATTCCTGGTTCTAATACAAATTGAGGTTTGTGATGGTGATCAGATCTCTCTCACAAGAGCACTTCGCCAATGTAAGTCCTACGACCTATTAAGCGCTTCTCAAGCCTTGCACTTGACTTGTAAAGCCCTACGTGTAGCCGTATTTCGTCCATTGTCAGCACATGACTTGTAAAGCCCTACGTGGTAGCCGTATTTCGTCCCTTGCCGAACACTGACTTTTTATATACAATGGCGCTCTAATCAAACATTTGAGCTTACCAAAACGTGGAGGGAGTCTGCCTTGACTTGAATCAGCGCGGTCGACCGTAGCAAATAATCCATTTAAATTAGAATATTAGGATGCACTGTCAACGAAATCTAGCGACCTGAAACGACATAGAAATTATTAAAGTGTTTACACTTTTTAAAATGTAAAACTTCACATGCATACAAATCGAGCATAACGGGTTAGTCTCCGGACTGTTCCTGCTCGGGGCAACACGATGCAACTTGACAGTCCGGAGACAACCAATGTGATTTCAAAATACAATGTTGATTCAGATCTCTCCACTAGAGCACTTCACACTGTAGCCCTACGACCCTGTAACCGCATCTCAGGCCTTGCTGAGCACTTGACTTGTCAAGCCTACGTGTAGCCGTATCTCGTTCCCTTGCCAAGCCCCCCCCCACTTTGGGATTTTTATACAATGGCGCTCTAATCAACATTATAAGGGCTTTACCACAAACGTGGAGAGAGTCTGCCTGTACTATGAAATCAGCTCGGCCGGCCGTACCAAGATAATGACATATCATTACAGAAGCTCAGATAACACCCTAGACCTACTACAAGCGTTTGGAGCGGCCGTCTCATACTAAAGTGATGGGTCCCAGGTGACATCCACTAAGCCTCTGTTTCAATTGTTTGTATATATCCAACTCAGACCTAAAACTTTACATATTCGCGAGCAGGAATGTTTATGTGATCATATTTTACGATAGCATTATGACGTGATGCGCAAAGAAGTGTGACCTAAAAAGTCTTGATGTAATAAATTATTTTTTTGATTTTGAACTTTTTGATAATTAAGGTATAATATTTAAAAATTGAAAACTAAGATCAAATATCACAAAATTTCGAATAATAATAAAAAAATTAAAAAAAAAATCATCATCCATCATCTTCTTGTAAAAGATTCCTCGTTTATTTTTAGCATTCGTAATAAATATTTTACCCATTAAAAAAAAAAAAAAAAAATTAAAACTCGATCGGATTGAAACCTGGAACCTTCGAATCCTACCAAAATGCGTGCGCGCAGTGACGTTAGCTATGCCGAACGCTGGTGCTATATGACCACCTGTCAATACCCTTACTATAATGTTAAAAAAAATCCTGTATGTATTAACACTTATCAAAGAAATAAATAATATCATCAAACTTTGCTTTAGATTTGTTTTGTTGAAATAGAGGATGAAAGTCGCGTCATCGAACACTGCATTTCAAATACCATATTTATAAAAGATTACATTCAGAAGAAAATCAAGAGCGATGCTAGTGGATAGGAATACTCTTCACGCGGGAGGTCGAGGTTCGAATCCGAGCATGAGCCAATAGATTTTTCAAATCTCTGTGAATAGTTCTACCATTCGCGCGGCAGTGAGGGAGAAAACAGCAGAGGAAACTGCACGTTTCGGATAATTTCTGAAAACGTGTAATCATGATTAGTTTATCTGTCTTCCCTGTTAAAGAGTTGCGAAAGTCAGACGGCATCGCTTCATTGTAAATTACCCTCCCCTCCCCAAATACTGGAGTCATGGTCTAAGCGCGCGCAGCTTTGGGTCGAATGTGATAGATTTGGACTTAGTCGGGAACTGTACGCAGATGAGAGAGAGCTGTCGCAGCTAGAAATATCACTTGTTCCATGATGTTCACGTGAGAATCGTAGTAACTAACATAATCTGTGGTAGTGATCTGGGGGCTACCTTTCCACGCTCTACTACTGAACTATAGTGATAAATGCTAAATCTTTCTAGTTTCTTCCGAAAACTGTTACTTAGAAGGAAACCTCTAGATCATACTAATTATACGAATAAATGGAACTTTTTAGATACGTAGTTGAAAGTTGTTCAAATATCCTCAGTTTGCGATAGTAAAACGGATTAGTATCAGGCCTATTCATATCCAGGTGCATGGTGCAGGACCATCATCCGGAAACCAGATAGTGTGTATGTGGTGTAGATAGGCTAGATGTTTGAAAAACGAATCTATAAGGATTCCGTTTTGGACCATTTGGCTACGGAACCCTAAAACTGAACCCCCATTTTGTATTATTTGACAATTTTTAACCAGGTTAATCATCCCTGTGTTACGAGGAACAAGCTGATGCTATGCTAAGAGACTATACCTACTCGTTCATGAACGCTGCATTGATGCGCAAGTATGTAAGTTACGCGGATTCATAGACATGATGACATGCATGTAATCTAAAACTTGTATTTGTACTTCGCTTGAGTAAAATTTGATGACAATATATAAATAAATAATAATAAATAAAAATAAAAATTATTTATTCAATTAGGTCCACAACGAACACTTATGAATGTCAAAATAGGAATAATATCTACCGCTAGGTTCGGAATGCGATTTCTACTGAGAAGACACCAGCAAGGAAAACGCAGTAGTACTCTTTTCAAATATTGATGTGTTACAGAGTTTCAATTGAGAAGAGAAAAAATACAATTATGAGTTAATAGACTACCTAATGAATAAAACTCAAAAGATTAATCAATTAACATGACCAAGAATCCTTATCATCTAAATAGTCTTGTACCCCTATAGTAAACCTTTCTTCATTAGGTAGGTTTTTGATATGAGACTAAACTTATTCCAGTGATAGTTATTGACATTTGTGGTATCTTATTAATATCTTAATACTTATGCCACAAAGAATTACCAGATTTTAGGTAGTCGAGAACCGGGACGGCAAGCCTATGTTTAGTTCTAGTGTTAAGACTCTGACTAACGGACTTTTTTGGAAAAGTGTAAGAAAGTTCTTACGTTAAATACCATAATGCATGTCGAGGATAAATTGAGAAAGCCACGGTTAAAATATTAATTTCTTAAAATAGTTCTCTAAGTGAGTCACGTGATCTAAGGCTTGTATATAGCGCGGATGGCCCTTTTCTGTTAATACAAAAATAGTTTGGATGTCAGCAGCAGACCCCCCCAACCAAGAGACCCAGAGAAAATCACACTGTGGCAAATAGCTGAAATATACCAGCCTTGCCGTCTCGATATCAGTCAGGAGCCTATTTCTTCACTGCATATGCAGCGGAACTTAGTATTCCTGCCAAGCCAGCAATATGGGGACTCCACTGCAATTTTCGACTATAGTTATACCGTCTGGGAAAAACTGTGGAATTTAATGATTGAATAGATTCATGTTATCTTAATCAATAGTATCGCCTGCTTACATTTGGCATGGTGGAATTTTACACATTAGTTTTCTTTGAGTAAGCAGTAAATTGTTAGTTCGTAAACCAGTGCAATACCTGCGAGAGAGTATCATTACGTCGTCAATTGATTCGTTATATCTATCAACCTTAAAATCAAGGAAGTGTCGTTCAGCAAATAACACTATCTCACATAGATCTTTCGTAAAAGATGGAAGGTCATTACGTATATTAAGAACAACAAAGGCCCCAATATTGAGCCTTGGGCACACCCATTAAGTAGAATGACCATGAAAAAACAAGAGCGCCAGAAGGTCGATCCAGTACATTAACCTTGAATTCTATCAGACAAATAAGGATTGATCATATCAAGTGCGTTCATTCAATACACGTAATGCCGTAACTCATCAATAGTGTTTCATGATTAACGCAATCAAATGCTTTCGACAATCACAGAAAAAACCTATTGCATCCTGCTTTTTCTCCCACGCTCAAAAACATGTTTGATAAGAGCGACTCCTGCATCAGTAGTGGATTTTCCTTTAGTAAAATCCAAACTGTGTTTCATGCAGTAATTTATTATATTAAAAATGACACAAAGTTGAGTAAATATAATGTTTCGAATATTTTAATGAGTGCTGGCAATATGGATAGTGGCCTAAAGTTAGAGGGGTCACTCCTTTCTACAGATTTGAATAAAAGTTGATTTTACTAATTTTCATATTATTTGGAAATTGACCCTCGTCAAAACACATTCGTTAAATATTATAGCTAATTGGGTGCGATAGAGTGTATTATATTTTTATTATATCTATCGAAATTCCCCATGCGTCTAAGTCTTTTAATATTTAAATCTGTAAATTGGTTTAAAGGAATAATATCTGAGTTTACATGACTAAATATAAAAGATGTTGGTGCACTCACTACATGCGACTGATGAGTAGAAGCAGCGAGATGCGGACTCGAATTTATGATTTTGTGGTAGTGACTGGGAGGTTGAAAAGAAGACTCAAATGTGTTTGCCACTTCCGGTCTGTATCAATAGATTGCCATCAATTTTGAGAGAGACCTTGCTGTGTTGTGTTTTGTTTTTGCAGTCTTTTATTTATAATTTTCCAGTAACTTACTTTTATTACTAGCTTTATTATCTTATTTTTAAAGTAATTTGATTTTGGCCTCTGCGCATACTTTTTTAAATATACTTGAATATTCTAACATATTCTGAATGGCGGTGGATCATTGAGTGGGCTTAATTATCATACATTCAAATAAACCTCTTTCTAACTTTTATAAATACCTGTAGTGGCCCCGTCACTGAATTGGTTTTAGAGGTATTTGTTTTAATGTTCTTTTCGTAAAGATACCATTAAATTCTTTTCAACGACATTAAATAATTTATCATAATGTGGTTTACATTTCCTTCATTATAGGACAATGTAGACAACTTTTGTGAGATAGTTCTTTAAATGGATTTATTACGGTTTTCAGTGATTCGTATACATACAAAACTATACGCAGAAAGGGGCATGACGGTGCTCAAACACAGTCATTTGACACTAATGTCAGAATGATAAAACTTATATGGACTTGTCCATAATTCACAGTTACAAAATATGTTATAAAAACAAGTAGCTGAGGTGGGTGTGACTCGGCGTTGGTTCGTTGAAAAGATATGCAAATTTAAATGATTTAAAAGCAGATTCAGAAACCTAACAGAGTTCTGTGAGTATCTAAAATGTGGATATTAAAATCTCACAACAACTACTTTTTTATTAGATGACATATTTTGCCTCAAAAATTCTTCATAATGGATTCAAACATGGCTAAAAATGTCCCATTTGGGGGTGCATAGACACACAGACAATGACATTGCCCTCAGCTTCTGCACACGCTAATCAATAGTTCGCTCAACTGAGAGTGAGACAATATCCTTTACGTCTTTAAATTAACTGTTAGGGATTCAATAAAATAATTGACCCTCCTCTGATTGCCAACTTTCTCGTGAACGCAACTACTGACGCTATAGTTATCTATATGACAAGTAATTCAGGCTGTCTTAACCAGTGTTCGTATACAATTACAATACTGGATATCATTCATTTAAAAATAACTCTATCTAGTTCTTTGCCGACAAACCTGGATATTATGATGTATAAGGTTCAGATGACTAGGGTTTCCTTTGTTAGAATGCTAGAGGACTCCTCTATTGTCTCATATTGTAATTTAATTACTTGGAATAACTTCCAAACTCGAGTAACCGGTATTAATATTAAACGCTAACAGAGTAGTAGTAAGTCATTTTTAATTTTATTTGCAAATAAAAAGTTTTGCCAGTTAGAATAAAACTTATTATCAATAAATTGATTTGTGTCAAAAAACACAAATTTGTCACTATGACTATATGTCAAGTGATATAATAATGTATTCAAACAAAATGATACTGTTATTTTGGCTAGGTGGTAGTACCTAGAAAAGGGAAAGGCACACAAGATAATGTTTTTCAACATTAGCCTTGAAAGGGTTGTAACCCCTGAATAATATTTCTTTTATTTCATTATTTAAGCATTTCCAATCATTAATGATGATTATGTCTCCTTACTTAAGTTACAGCTTTCGGCCCTGTCTATTATTGCTCTAAGGAGGGCATCAGGCATACAATAATTTGTCACATTACAATTACCAGTTTTTATGTAAAGAGGACCATACCCAACTCCAATTTTATCTGAAAATAGGATTTATATCATTGGTAAATAATGTTGTTGATGGCAATGCGATTATATTCTTCTTTAGTCTCTTCTAGAAGCTGGCCCGCTCGTTCCCTTCCTGGAGCTGGCAGAGTGGTCCCCACAAGTGACAGCTACACTGTCTATCATATTTGCTCGATAGCAAGGATGTGTTCGATTATTTGAGTGGGCAGAGTTGGTAATTGCGGTCCATATGTTCAAAAGACACGGGGTAGGCCGCGAGATTTCGCCTGTAGCTCCTGTGTTTCGTTTCCTACCAGACCTACTCTCATCTAACTTTTTAACATACACTTCTAGGCTATCAACTAAAATCTACCACGCTGTTTCGTAATTGTAGATTCTTTTTGCTGGCATTTTTTTCTTCTAAATTAATTTTTCTGTCTTCTTTATGTAATTGTTTATTATAACATATTTTTTAATTTATTCTTAAGCTTTATTTCTACCCTATCTCTCAGAATTAAGCTGTGAGTCTGGGTGACACCTGCCAGCCGGAGACCCGATCAACACTCGTCTAGGCTGTGGGTGTGTAAAGCCTTCCTGATCACATTTGTCCTCTCCATATTGTTGGGATGAGTTTGTTGGAGTCCCGTAGTTCCACCTCGAGTTCCTGGTGCGCTGTGGCAGAGCCTATTTCATAGTTTCACTTACATTGATCACAAGTGGGCTGACGTTGTCGACTAGTTGTTGCCGCTGAACAAGTACCTCAGTGAGCTGAGCATGTAGGTCGGCGAGTTCACACTTTTAATTGGTGATGTTATATTTATTATTTTTATGGACACTCTTCATTGTCGTCCCGTCCTAATAAGTTGGCTTTGTCCTCCTCAATTCTTTTATTTCTTCAGGGCACCTTTTCAGTTTAATTATAGTTCTGGGCAGTGGCCTTACGGGTCATCTTCATGGGGTATACTCCTCTACACCGGACATACTGTAAAATATTTAAGAAAGTGTACAATAAAATGTTTGAACGGTCTTAAATAAGTCTATTTTCTGTGCACAATATAGGTAACAGGGTAGTTTTTAAACAGGAAACTGGGGATGTTATAATATAATAAGTAAGGGATAGTTAATTTTATTTTCTACTGATACTAAAGAAAAGAAACAAAGAAAGTAGGGTCACCTATGTATATTGAAATAGATGGAGTAAATGATATAATGGTACAATGATATTAGCTTCACTATCAGATCAAATTATCCATTCAAATACCAATGCAATAGACAAAAGATGGTAAGTGTTTCTGTTTAGTGTCAGTGGCAGATGTTATATCGTCCACTATGCTTAGCGACAAGCAAAGGGAGACACAAATATCAGGCTTATGTTGTGATTTTGCGAAATCTAATAATTAGAGATGTATTATCCGTTAGGTCTTGTGAGGTCTTGTTTATGTTGAATTGCATGCAAGATATTGATACGAATGGGGCAATGTGACCGCACAAGAATATAAAATATAGCTTATGTAGTGTCAACAAACAAATTAACCTCTAAATCATTGTTTTCAATATGCTTTGATTTAAATAAATGGTGTTATGATTTAAATAACGTTTAATTTTTTAAATGAAATCAAGAATAACAAATACTCCCCAGGTTTACGTTTGTGGTTCAAATTTAATTAATTTTAATTAAAGTTATTTATTAAATAGGATTCAATGTGTGCATTAAATTGTTGTTACGTACAAAAGTGTGCCGGAAATTTGGGATCTGATTTACACTTCGACTGATGGATTACTTATTGTTCATCGTTGCTTCGTGAGTGGAATCAGCGGCACTGCAACCTATACCTCCCAAGTGATAATGTTCGTGAGTTTAAAGTTGTTAAAAATTTTATTTACCGTGATTTATAGTTTAATAGTAATTCGTCGCTTTACCATCAGGTGATCCATTTTCTGTCTGCCCACCTAATCATAAACAAATAACTAAATTTGGATTTCTAGGTCGAATACAAAAAACAGAAGGCTGCGCTATCTTTGCTTCAGAATCGGACATTGTCATCCGATTGTGAAAACGAGAGGTAGTAGATATTTTACCATTTTAGGAATTATACATTATACATATTTCCTGTCATAGGTGACAGACGAGCAGCCGGTCACTTGATGCGATTGTCACCGCCTACACCCGCGTAAACCACCAGTGGAGTCACAAGTGCGCTGCCATCCTTTTAAATTTAACCCGGTTACGTTCAAACAGTTATCAAAATAGCCTAGGAACCTTTAGGTCATGATATACCGCTAGAGGTAATGATCGACTTATATGTATGTGATATGTTTTGGATAATCTAGAGGGTATGCTAGTATTAGAACAATGAGCACCGCGTGGATGTTGCGTCTTATCCAGAGAGTACCATTCCTTATACGAATGGCGGATACTGACTGAGTGCATTAACTATTTTATTTTATTTTTTTATAGTTTGGTACCTTTAACGACCTCTGCGAAGAAGTCTAAAATAGGAAAAGCGTGCCTCTTCTCGAACGGGAGAAATAAGTCGAACTTGCCTTTTCGCCCGATTTTGAACTATGACAAGCCTTCTGATTCAGCAGAAGGAGGTGTGTATTTACAATGGATAATATTGTCTTTGTAAGGTCGAAAGGAATAAGTTAATTGTTTATCCTATCCAGACCTCTGCATTAGTGAAAAAGACATAGTGCAACAACTCAGTAGGGTTACATAGCGAATTCGTTACCTGGTTCAAATTATATTTTTACCTTTTCTCATAATCTCTACCGAGGCAGTACTGCTAATGTACATGCAAAATCCATGAATGACATTTTTATAACACTGTTTACGCTCGCCGCCGTGCAAAACGTGTAAGAAGAGTCTAATAAAAGAAACCTGTCGAGACTTCGAAGGAGGTCTAAGAAGAAGTCGACGGTTTGTTTCCACTTTGATAAACTATTACTGTATCCGTCCTAAATAAATGTAATTTTTAAATTATGTATAACAATACATAAACGTTCTTTGCTGACTAAATAATAAAAATATAAAATCATCATCAATTCATTGATTAATGGTAAACCATGGTTGTACAGCTTGAAGACTAGTCACCAGCTCCATAGACAAGACTTATTTGGAGACGAGGATCGAGCCGCCAAAGCCAGGGTGAGCAGCAGCCGCTGTGGTCATCGTTTGTCACGGCGCGTCCGCCGCCCCCCCGGAGGAGCCCCCGGCAAGCAGCTTGTTAATGAGGATCCGTTTTTGTCGACATTCGTGTGTTCAATTACTGCCGCACATCACGGAACTGTACCCTAGACCGATACGATAAGTGGAGCGCTCAACTGAGGCTCCAAAATCGATTTGTAGAAGATCCTCTTGTGGCAAAAATTTAAAAAGAGTTTGAGAGTAGCAAAAAGATTTAAAAGTGAACGATATATTACGCCTCGATAAGAAAAAATAAGTACGTAAACATTTTATAAATACTATATTATATATATATTTATTTAATTAGACATTTCATCGATTACTATAAGCGGGTCACTTTTAAACTTTACTGTCGATTAAGTCGACTACTAGAGCCAAAATTAAGCACACCCTTGTTTTAGTTTATAACTACTGAACCAGACAAATGTTCCAAAACTATTTTAACCATATACTATTTTATTGAAGCACTGTACATTAATTTCTGTTATGATTTATATTTGAAGTCTTCATTTAGTGTGTATTGATTTCAGTAAAATATTAGAGTAAATATCTAAGTAATACTATTTTAGTTTTTTAAAATTTGTTGCGTCCAGTAGGTATAAAATACAACAAGGATGTGTTTATTTTGGCTCTGGTAGTGCATTGTTAAATGACAATGCTGCTTTGTATGGAATGTGGCGCCTTTTTAATTTTTAATGTAATAAATAAGTTTTGTTGAACGAATACGATATCTAATCTCAGTTTCGAGACAAGTTATGCGTACCTATTAGTTTACATACCGAAAGGAACAGTTCATCTTCAGTATTATTTTCAACCTTTATAACTTTACTTAACTGTATAGACAGTATATTATCATATGAAGGGATCATAGACGCCCTGGGAAAAATGGACCAGGAGAGGGTCAATGCTTCAAGATGTATCTTGAAGTGTATGACACCTCAGATGATGGGGACGTTTCAGGCTTTATGGGATGCAAACCGCGCTCGGTGGCATCCTTTTGGCGTGCGCAGATGAGGGAGTTCGAAGGAGTGGCTCATCCGCAAAACTGCACAACATTAAACCCGGTGGATAGGGGCTAATCTTCGCCTGGTAAACGAAGAGGAATATGCCCAAGCTAGTATGGCACGTCCTGATACAGGAAGCCAAACACGGGACAGGTACAATCCTGCGGAGGTGTCCCCCCCAAAACAAAACAAAAAAGGTTTTAGACCTCTCGAGTTGGAGGTTAGTCAACCGGAAGCCCGATAGAAAAGGTCAAACAGGTGCACCTTTCCCTTCGACGAGGCGGCCTGGAGGGGACCTATTATTCAAACGCGAGGGGCGTTTTTTCTCTACCTTGACTTTGGCCTAATCCAGATAAGGGTTCAAAGGGGGCAAGGCATCCGGGGACCAGAAGGAGGGGGCAAGCGTCGAGGTCGTCCAAGACCTCAAACATTGGTATCGGGTACGAACCCTCAGAGGAGCACAACCTGGAGCACGACTCCAGCCAGCACCCACCTACACCCGTCCGGGGGAGCATGGGAGTCATCGAGGGGAAACAGTCGTGTTGCCAGGACCCTCGAGAGGCAGGTAGCACCATACTGCAAACCATCTGCCCTAGACAGCAGAGGTCGTGGTCGTGGTGGTCGAACCGACCAGCAGGGGGACGCGGCAAGAGATGCTGACCTGTGCGAAGGCGGTAAATCTACCGACCCTAGCACAGGAGCACTCCAGCGGAAAGCCGTCAAGCAAACCTGCCTCAACGAAAACAAAACTAATCCCCCCCCCCATCCCGTAAAGAACGAAAAAAACCACCTTACACAAATATCCGCCTATCACCGTCCCTCCGGACATTTAGAAAATTTCTCACAACCTTCCCTTCCCAATCCCCAAACCAAACAACATAATGATTAAGGTGATACAAATAAAACCTCCAGCACTCAAAGGCAGCCTCCAGCTGCCCTTGCCCAAAGATTCCTCTCTGAGGACCTGGACATCGCCTTGATCCAAGAACGTGGGTGAATATAAAACCACAGTTAATGGGGGCTAAAACTCGGCAGGTAAGATATTAAGTAACACTGCGGAGCAAGCAAGAGCATGCATTGCTCTTCAAGAGAGGCATAAATTACCTCCCCGATCCCTTCTCTGTGTACAGATGATGCTTTGCAGCGTTATATAGACCTAACGGGGGAAGGTGGGAGACATTCATAGTTCAGTCATGTACCTAACCGGGAGGACCAGGATCGGGTGAACAAGTGACAGCGGTAGTGGAATACTGTGGAGAGAAGCAACCAGCTGCTGGTGGGACCGACGCAACCCCACCACACATCATGGGGCAGCTCCAACACGGAACGCAGAGGTGAGTTGTTACTGTTTGAACTTGCTCACTAATAATCAATTGTTCGTAACGTGGGGTCAGTAAAAACCAACCTTTACCACACGTTCTAGGAGGACGACTAGACAAAACTTGGTGTTCAGGTAATCTCGCACACCGAGTGATCAATGGCACGTCTCAGAGAGCTTCATGTCGACCACATCACCCACATTAGGTCCGACATACTAGCTCGGGAAAAAAGGAACCGGAACACCTACCGTGACCCCAAGGGAAACAGACTGGGGGCTTAGGAACTCCCTTAGGTTTTATACCTTGGAGATTTTAGATACATAAAACTGTGGACCAAGTGGGAAGCGCAGCAGAGGGACTTAGGCAAGAGCCCTAATAATGCGTATCTAGAAAATTGTCCTCTCAAGACCACTAAGAGCAACAGAAAACACGGCTTGGGGAACAAAAACCTGGAGCATCTGGATGGCAAAAGGCCCGTGCTTTATTTAACAAGGCAAAAAAGACAAGAACTGGGATGCTTACAGCGAAAGGCGTTAACACGTTTGAATAGGGAGCTCAGGAAAGCAAAAAGAAGATCCGGGCAAAAATTCTGCGGGTCAATCAAGGACACTGCCCAGCTGCCAGGATCCACCCAAAATACTATCCAAAGACACCTGAATCCCATCTAGGCCTGCTAAGGAAAGCGGATGATCTTTCACAGAATCTCAGGAGGAAACACTGAGGGACTGATGCTCAAAAACGCAACTTTCCTGAATCCGTGGACATACTAAACGAAGAGAACTCCAGGTCAGTAGTCTCCGGACAGGAGACCGAGAAATGAAGACTGGAGGAGAGCTTCGTTATTTTTCTCAGCAGATAAATTTGGGCAATTAGGAGTTTCAAGCATTATAAATTCGGGTGGAGTCGATGGATCTTCCGGCTTGTTGCAGCGGCGCGAAGACATCATCATCTCTACGTGAGAAAACTATGACCGTGCAAGCTGCTTGGAGTTATCTGCATCAGCGTGGTACTCGGGCAAAGGTCACTTACATGCCCAAGGGAGGGGACAAGACAAATCGCAGGCCCAAGTCCTACAGACCGATAAAGTCTCACCTCATTCCCTACTAAAAAGATGGAAAAAGGTGTTGAACAGCACGTCGGGCAACATACTCCCCGTTTTAAAAAAAACCCCTGCGTGCAAGACAACATGCCTACAAAATGCAAGTCACGGAAACGGCACTTATTGACTGGTGGACAGAATTGAGGAAATCCATAGAAGACAAAGAAATTCACTCTGTGCCTTTCTTGACAATCGAAGGGGCGTTGAAACACCAACTTCGATGTTATAACACGTAGTAGGTGAACGTGAATCGACGACACACCACCAGATGGATGGGATCCATGCTACAAAACGGACTGCAACAACAACGTTGATGAATAAAACCTAAATATAGACGTGACCAGAGGATGTCACAGGGCGGAGTCCTACCCCTTCAATGGTCATTTGTTGTTGACAGTCTCATCTGCGAGTCAATGAGCCAGATTTCTGACTTCCAGGGTTACGCAGATGACATAGTAATAAGGTCATAGGAAAAATGCACTAGCACAGTTCCACATTCTTATGCAACGGGCCCTACGAATAGTAGAACAACTGGCTGCACGAGACACGGAATAACAGTCAATGCACGTAAGACGGTCTTTAATCACGTTTACCAAAAGAAGGAAATAGAGGCGCTACCACACCCCAACATTCTTGGACGAAGCTATGCGTCCAACGAGGTCAAATATCTCGGAGTCTTTTTAGACAAAAACTAACATGCGAACAAGCATCTAGACTACATTCACTAGCAAGGCAAGAATTGCGATGGGGGCAAGCAGTAGGTTGGTGGGGCTAAAATGGGGGCTACGGCCATGGCCGCACACTCTGGATTTATAAAACCATAGTGAGGCCGATTCGTCATTTATGGCTGCTGTGTGTGGTATAAGAAGACGCACCAACTAAACTGCGTAGAGAACTCAGCAAAGTTCAAAGAACTGCCTGCCTATAGCCACTTGGCGCGCTCTCGTCCTCTCCCTCTGCAGCAACTGAGATGCCCTCCTGAACATTACACCTCTGCACATTCACGTGCAGATGGAAGCGAGATGGGCTATCACGAGCGCGAAAATCAAGGGAGGACGAGATGCATTTCTAGGGTCATGAGAGGCCTCTACAATGACTAATGAAAATTCCGGTCAGGCATATGCCCGATGGATCCATTGGGCGTGAACACCGCTTCGATAAAAGCGGTTACCAGTCTTGTTACAAATTAGGACAAGACTGGAGGCTGGAATCCCGGAAATGTTAAGCAGAAGACATCGTTTGGTATACAGATGGACTCCAGGAAGCAGGGCATATTGGCGGGATTTGTAAATGATCGCTGCGGAATACGCAAATTCGCCAACCTGGGTCGCATACCACAGTGTAACCCAAGCGGAAGTCTTCGCAATAATTGGCTGGTTCAAGAGAGTTACAAATGAATCTCCAGAATAAGAAGTTTCATCTTCTCAGAATAGTCAAGCTGCCCTAAGGCGTTAACACTGTGAACTTGACTCAAAATCACTAGCGAGTTGTCTCCCTCCGTTATTCGTTTTCTTCCTCTGCCTTTCTGGCTCTTTTTGTCTTCGGCCGTTTCCTTATCTTTTCCTGTCCTGCTCCTAAACCAAGCTTGCAATGCCAAAGTGTAAATCTGTTTGGTACCGGGACACTGCAATATCAGAGGCCAACGAAGTCGAATGACGTCGCTAGCAAAGGCCGGGGCAGCGAGCCACTACTCGGACCGGAACAAGAGTGGCGTTCCAGCAGCATGGTCAGGTTCGAGTTAAAAGAGTGGGAGAAAAACAAAGACTGACTTTCGGAAAAGACACCTCGACTAGAACAGTCTAAGAGCGTGATTACAGGCGTCGATCAGAAACGAGGCTGTAGAAATGACAAAGCTGAGTAGAGGACATGTTAGGGCACTCACTCGGACCCTCACAGGGCACTGCAAAATTAAAATAAGCACCTGCACAACATGGGCCTTAAGATACCAAAATCTGCAGGTTCTGTCGCGAGGACGAAGGAAAACGATTATCCACGTCCTCGGCGAGTGCATAGCGCTGCCCCGCTGCCAGAAGCCGGCACCTGGGAGCACACAGGATCTCAGCTGACCGAGATCAAGAGCTCCCCCATCAGCTCCATTCTCGGTTTATCCTGGAAAACTGGAAGCGACATGAGGTGCCCCCTGTAATAGTACGGGGCTGCCACAATAGATCATCTACTGGTCGCAGTGGCTATGAGAACGCAGGGCTCACCCCATTTCTATCAAAGAATAATATCCTATAAGTAGTTTTTGTCGATATTACAGGGAATAAAAAAGGCGCGTATTGGGCCATGTGTTTCCTTGTAAACATTATATTATCATTTGTTATATTAAACTTTTCACATTTATTAAATGTCTAAAATAAGAGTATTTTCGTTCAGTATGTCAAAGGTCGATTTTAAGAAAGCCTCCCAGGTTCACATACGAAGTACTTTGGCATAAAAATATACTGCAGCTACTGATACAGGAGTTGAGAAGGTATAGTTCTGCTTTTAAAGGACGCATTTGTTTCTTATCGCATTAAGCGCGGACCGCGCGCGTGCGTCTGACGGTTGTGACGTGGCCGCTACGTCACCGGTCAGACTAGTTGCAGGGCATGCCTCTTCAAGCTGCGCGCGATTTAGACAAAAGCGCTTAGAACCATGTCAATATTAAGTAACTTTGAACTTTTT
>JADPWL010000871.1:0-14284 GCA_019059595.1 Marasmia exigua | reverse complement strand
ATACATTTAATATTCTAGGAATAGTTTAGAGGCTTTTGCAGAGTTACATTGAATTAATGATTGGCGCCAGCATTTTATTATAATGTATTGACTTGGAGGACTTTCCATTTTTTTCGTAGGCTGAGCCCGTCGCTTAGGTATATCAGAGCTGTGACTTGTCAAAGTACTACGACTCGGTCGACAAACACACAGTAGGCATATCATAAACTTATCAAGAGGCGGCAAGGTGCCGAATTTCTTCCGCACCTATTCGTCGACGAAATATTACAAAGGGAAAAACACAAACATGCCAGGGTAACTAAGTTGAGTTCACTGCAACTCCATTTTAATCCATGACATAAATTTTAAACAATATCTCATTGAGATAACAAATTGGTACGTACAAATCAAAACATAATACCCTGCCTGGGGATAACAAGGAGCTCTTTGTAAATTATTGTCGCTATATCTATTACTGGGGGATCAGTTATTATTAAAATCTGACTTATACAAGACTAGACTTGAGTGCCGGGTCCCGGACTAACTTATTATTTTGTTTAAAACATTCCACTAGCAATAACAGTTAGTTTTCAAGCACTGAACTTGTCATGTGATATTCTTGTTAGAACGGGCTGCGTAAAATTCTCAGTGGTATTAATATCCACTTTATTTTCTATTTCACAAAATACGGCCTAAGTACGAGTAAAGGTAAGGAACAAAAACGAAATTTTAATTCTAGACATCACAATTTTTATATTGAAAACTCGGGTTACGTTTCCTTGCGGCAGGCTTATAACTATGGTTTGATGTAGGCATTAGATAAGCAATTCATAATTATTATAGATCCAGTAGTTGAGCCGTAGTGGTAACCTCCATTCCTTCGATTCACACGCGACTGCAGAAACTTTTCGCGTAGGGAAGTAGCGAGTTAGAGTATAGACTAAGGAGTTAGGAAAGAGACGAGTCGAGCAGCAGAGCAGGTCGAGAGAGGTCGAGTCGAGCGATGGGGGGGGGGGAGCATTACCATTGCTTCCCATCAGGTGATACAAGTTGATGATTGACTGACACTGGATGGCGCAATTAGTACCTATGACCCTGCCTCTGTACGCCAAAAGTCGTGGTTTCGATCCCCACCCTGGACAAACTTCGTGCGAAGAACACTTGTAGTTGTTCAGTGTCTGGTGTAATATTGTTAATTTGTTGTTCGCTTGCTGTCTTAGTAGCTTAGGCGTGCTTAAGGTGACGGAATGGCACCCTAGCCGACGCAAATGCGATTTTAATTTTAACTACTAACTGGATCATTTTAACAATTTCGGGTACAACTTCTCGCAAACACTTATCATCATCATCATCATCATTTCAGCCAATAGATTCCACGATGCTGGACATAGGCCTCCCCAATGTTCTCCCACACAGATCGGTGGGGTCTGTGCCGCCCGAATCCAATACTATACTATTTATTAAATAACCATGCACAAATGTGGGTCCAACGCGTTTCGCGAGAAATTGATTCACTTTGGCGTGAATCATTTTTTCGCATACAAAAACGGATCCACCTAGCTTACATAAGTGTTTGCCGAGAGGTTTGGTAACCCCAGAAATAGTTTAAAATAGAATCACGTTAGTACGCAAAATTAAAATCGAAGGCGTCGCTAGTGTGGCCTACCCCCGTTTTTTTTTCCCCCCCCCACGCTTAAGCATTGTGTTACAGATATCACTTGAACACAGCGCTTAAGCTCCCTTAGTACAAGAATCAGGTCCCGTATAAAATGTTTACAAAACATACGTTTTGCTCGTCTCCCCTATATCTAAAAAGACGTATAAACATATTAAGATCCGAGTTACACATCAGAGCCCAATTCTCGGGCTCGTGACATTTTACATCATACGACATATATCCATAAAACATTGTGATCTTTTTGTACGGAATTTCATGTGATATCCCGCATGTTTTCAAATATCACGACACGAGAATTGGCTCCATGTTTCTGTTAAATTTTCCCTCGACCCACGTGGGACGGCGCATTTTTAGCCAATTGACCTTCGCTCACGGAGATTTTTTATACAAAAAAACCATTCCAAGCAATCTTTCATGGATTATTATTATGACGTCCACTGTGTTGACATATCTAAAGCACTTAATAAATTCTTGTTATGAATGGATGTTAATCTCTTTGACAGCGTTCTTAGCTTCTAATATTTTTAGCCAACAAGATGAGCTATTCTTAGAAATTAACTTCTATATGAGCGATGACAAAATATCTTTGATGTTTACTATCTCTGAATTTTTTAATTCTGAATTATTTGTGAGTACCATAGACTTTGACGACTCGATTGGAACAGTGTCGTGACGCTTCTCTGATACAAGGGTTGCGGGTTCGATCCCCGCACAGTACAAACATGTTATGTTTAGTAAGTAGATAAGCAATTCTTGTTCTTCTTTGATTTTTATTATATTAAATTCTTAATTACCAATTAGATAATAAACTTCAAGCATGCCAGTGTTTTACCGATCGACAATTGTACATTTGACTTTTAGTCATTGGAAATTGTTATACAGAAACTTAAAATGTATCAATTAATGTAACCAAATTATAACTAACATTCGTGTTTTATTATTATTATTCGTGTGCATGAACATGTTTGTTTGTATTGGGTCTGGGTGTTTGCTATGTATATAGTATGTATTGTACAAAGAAAATTATTATATGTATATATTTGTAATCCCTACTGTTATTCCGATATCCGTACACAGGGTGCTTGAGCTACCTATCTCGGAGTCAGGTCAATGTATGTGATGTGAAATATTTATTATTATTATTATTATTTATAGAGTAATTTAATTGTATACCTAATCTTGACCTTGATGAAGACTCAGTGACAGGTACGTATATTTTGTCATTATAGTCAAATAATTACAGCCGGCCGAAATTGTAAGCTCTTGATTCGACAGAATATATTTCCCATGGATTTTGTAACATACCTATAATCATTGATGACACTATCGACAGCTCAATGTCAGATGGTAATTTTCTTTATTTATATGCTAGGTTATCAAGATTTATCAGATTTAGGATCGAAGTTGATATATAGCAAGGTCCATCAAGAGATCCTGCTATTTGGTGCGGTCCGATGTGTTTACTGTGACTGTTCGAAGATGAGGTGATCAATGCTATTCAGATATGGACTTGCGGCAGCGGACTAAGTGGGGAGAGGCGTATATCAAGAGCGGGATAGGGGAAGCTCGGTGACGATTGAGCTGGACAGCCCGTCGTGTTTAGGGGCTTTCACTTCTGGTGGAGGGTTTACGCTCTAACCTACGAATAGTTTTCTGAACGTCCCACGGAAGAAGTGATTGGAGTTTTTTGTTACAGTTTAGAGTGTTGGGGTTTTTTTGTTTGGATAATTTTTCTAAAACTGTGAATAAGTTTGCGCCACGCAACTTACGTTCACAGGTTATGTTAACATTGTTAGCTCGTCACCTAGATATTCTTGGTATGTCATAACACGGAACTCCGTTATTTTCAAACATTCGGTTACGGTTTCTTGTGCAATAACTATTAAAACTTATTTTGTGTTTTGTTACAAACTAAGTCAGTAATGTTTACAATAATATGGTGACCATCACACTCTGTCTGATAGGTATTTTCCTATCAGTCAGCTTGAGACTGTTTACTATTATTATTATGCATGAGTTATCCATCACCATGATCTGTAGGCTTTGTAGGTATAATATAAACGTAGTATTTATGATAGTAAATACTTACGAGACTGTTTGAAGGTACCTACAACCTGTGGCGGATAAAGAAGTGCTGGATAAATAGTGTGGCGAGCGAGTTCTAGAGTGGTGACCGCGTCTTGGCAAACGTAATTAGGGCGCCCCCTTCTGCTATGTGAGGGCGATCTGCGCAGGATGGCTGGCAAGAGCTGATGGCGAGAAGCCATGGATAGATCACAGTGGCGAACAATTGGAGAGGCCTACGTCCAGCAATGGACTGCGATAGGCTGATGATGATGATGATGATGAGCGAGAAGTGAATAGATGCGCTGCCATTTCTGATCCCATTGTTTATCCGCACAGGTTGTATGTATTGTATAGTTTGTCCATACATACCAGTATGTGTTTTACTTTGAATACACAATACGTTTGCTATCCCTTTTACGTTCGGCGGGTTCTTTCCCCATTTAAATGAGATCAGTTATTTTATGTCTCATAATGTAAGCTAGGTGGGAGAGCCACGCTTCGGCATGAATGGATCATCTCGACCAGAGTGATACCACGGCCTCACAGAAACCCGGCGTGAAGCAGCACTGTGCTGTGCGGAGGTAATCGCTTACCATCAGGATACGAAGTGATGATAGGACGGACTGGATGGCGCAATTGGTACCTAGTGACCCTGCCTCTTCGCCAAAAAAAGTCCGTGGTTCGATCCGCCACCCTGTACAAACTTGTGTTCCTCTCGCACTAACTTCAGTGTCTGGGTGTAATACATTTGGTTTATGTATTTGTGTTCTCTGGCTGTCTTAGTAGCTTAGGATTAAGTAGCTTAAGGTGACGGGAAGGCGCACACTACGACGCCAATCGATTTTTAATTCTTACTACTTCAACTGGATCTATTTTAACAAGATCGTGTTTACAACTCTAGGCAACACTCATCATCATCATCATTTCAGCCATAGACGTCCACTGCTGGACATAGGCCACGCCCAATGTTCTCCACACAGATCGGGCCTGTGCCGCCCGAATCCAATACTATACTATTAATTAAATAACCATGCACAAATGTTGGGTCCATCGCGTTCGCGAGAAATTGATTCACTTTTGGCGTGAATCAATTTTTCGCGTACAAACGGATCCACCCTAGCTTACATAAGTGTGTTGCCGAGAGTTGTAACCCCGAATTTGTTTAAAATAGATCCGGTTTAGTAGCTAAAAAATAAAATCGATTGGCGTCGCTAGTGTGCCCCACCCGTTACTTTAAGCACTTGTGTTACAGATATCACTGTAACACAAGCGCTTAAGCTACTTAGTATAGATTCAGGTCAACGTATAAAATGTTACAAAAATACGTTTGCTCGTCTGCCCCCTATATCATAAAAAGACGTATAAACATATTAATATCAGAGTTACACATCAGGAGCCCAATTATCGGGCTCGTGACATTTATCATCATACGACATATATCACTAAAACATAGTCTTTTTGTATGGATTTCAGGTGATATCCGCCATGTTTTCAAAATATCACGAGCACGAGAATTGGGCTCCATGTTCTGTTAAATTCCCTCGAACCACGACCTCCCGTGTGGAAGGCGCATTTTTATCCATTGAGCTACCTTCGCTCACGGAGATTTTTTATACAAAAAAAAACTATCCAAGCAATCTTTTCATATATCGTCGGCCCCATTTACAGTCCCCGACTCTGGGGCACTGGGCCTCCCATCAATCACATGAGGTGTAATGCTATAACTCACGCACGCTTGGCGACGGGTTGGCGAGGGTTTTGATATAAATGCAGAGTTTTCGTCTTTGTTGCTGATGATCATGCCAGCAGCTTTACCTTACTCGCCTTTTACGACACCTCGGTAAGAGTGAGGTGGCCTATTCTACTCTGCCGGCTACCACACGGCGATCTCGAATCTTTCATGGATTAGGATTATGATGGTCCACTGTTTGAGGTATCTAAGCACTTAATAAAATTCTTGTTATGAAAGGATGTTAATCTGTTTGACAGCGTTCTTAGCTTCTAATATTTTTAGCCAACAAAGATGAGCTTTTCTTAGAAATTAATTCTAAATGACGATGACATAATATCTTTGATGTTTACTATCTCTGAAATATTTTTTTATTTGTAGGTACCATAGACTAATTATTGTACCTAATATTTAACATTTATGAAGACTTCAGTGACGGGACGTAATATTTTGTCACTAAAGTACATATTGAAGTGCTCCCAGCGATAAGACCGCCTAAATTGTACATTGTATCTCTGTATACCTAGCTTTTAAGTTTTGTATGTTGTGCAATAAAGAGTATCTATCTATCTATCTATTACCAAGCCGGCGAAATTTGTAAGCGCTTGATTCGACATAATAATATTTCCCATGGATTTTGTAAACCCTACCTATAATATTGATGACACTATCGACAGCTCATGTCGAATCAAGCACTTACAAATTTCATCGTTCAGTGGTCTAATTGGTACCTAGAACATTCACCCGGATTGTGGAAGGTGTGGGTTCGAGTCCCGCGTGAACACGAGATGAAATTTTTAAGTGTGTCATTTACTTAAGAGTACTCTTTATTGATGGTAATTTTCTTTATTTTATATGCTAGGTATCAACAGTTACCCGTATCGGGCATGCATCCCCTTATTACAATTCTCGAGCTAGGGATAGTCCCGGAACAAAACTCGTTCCAGCTCCTTTTGGCATTACGTGTTGGAACGGGAAGACATGAGCTTTAGTACGGTTATAAGATAAGATCGCGATTTGTAATAAGGTAGGCAATGTTTAGTAGCTAAAAATTTAAATCGATTGTCCTACCCGTCACCTTAAGGAATATTTCACAGTTCTGTTTCATCATCATCATCATCATCATCAGCCCATTTAAGTCCCCACTGCTGGTGTACGGGCCTCCCTCAATCACATGAGGGGTAATTGCCATACTCACCACGCTTGGCAGACGGGTTGGCGAGGGTTTTGATAAAAATGCAGAGTTTTCCTTCTCTGGGTGCTGATGATCATGCCAGCAGCTTTACCTTAGTCGCCTTTTACGACACCTCGATAAGAGTGAGGGTGGCCTATTCTACTCTGCCGGGGACCACGCGGCCGTTTATGTTTGTAAACACAAGGAATCTACGCCTCTCCTTAAACAAACCAAACTAGCACTTAAGCTTAGACTAGTGGCTGTATTGTTAAGTTAACAAGTAAAAAAGGTAACTTAAGGTGGACGGGTAGGGCACACCAGCGACGCCAATCGATTTAAATTTTTAACTACCAAACCGGATCTATTTTAAACAATTTCGGGATTACAATCTCTTGGAAAACACTTATCCTATTTATTAAATAGCCATGCGCAAATGTTGGGTCTGTTTTTGTACTCGAAAAATTGATTCACGCCAAAAGTGGCCACTTTTGGCGGTAATCCAAAATTCGAGTGCAAAAGCAGATCAAACAGTTAATCATAATTATTAAATAAATAGAATAGGTGTTTGCTGAGAGGTTGTAACCGAAATTGTTAAAATAGATCCGGTTTAGTAGCTAAACATTAAAATCGATTGGCGTCGCTAGTGTGCCCTACCCGTCACCTTAAGTTAGCAAGAAAACAGTAATTTAATGTAAGAAAAGTATTTTTTTGCGCGGATGACTGTCTAAACTAAACTATTTAACTTCTAGCAAACCAGAAACGAATCTAAGGATTTGGCGGGTAGGGCTAAAAGAAGCCGCGTGGGCTGATGCAATTCAAAGGTTTTAAATTAGTGTCTAGTGGTTTTTAGTGTGTAAGTTTGGTGTTTATTTGTGCAGTGAAGTGCCGCAAAGTGATCCTAATAATAAGAATCGTTGGATTGAATCGTTTTTAACACTGCTATTGTGTGTCGAGTCTCGTGACAACTTATTTGGACCTAATAGAGTCTTAAACCCCGCGATTGCTTTTAGAGTGATATCCGCTGCATCCGTAGGTCGATAAAACGTAAAACACCGGCGTTTTATTGAGTGACTGTGACTTTGACTGACTTCGACTGTTGACTACCTACTTGTTCTCAATAAGTTACTTGACATTGGCGAATTATCTTCGGTTGTCCCGCTTAATAATGCCTAAAATCTAAAACATGATAATGGCAGGAGTAATTCTCAGTCGAGAAGTTGATTGCCACAAATAAAATAAGAAGAAGAAGAAACGAATCTAAAGTCTGTGGTATGTAATTAACCAATAAAAAAAACACACACACACACAAGGAATCTAAAATATTAGTACTGCGTTTTGCCGCGAGTCTTCTTTCGTGGACTCTAATATTATTTAGTAAAATATGCAAAACGAAAGTTAGCTGTCGCAGTCAAGAAATTGCCGATCTCGTCCTAAATCTGGCTAGATGAAGAAGAATGGTGCTGAAACGCTGCTGTTGTAAATGTGTAGGTAATTTTGGCGTTATAGGTACTTAAAATGTAAGTCCTATACTATACCTAAACAAACAGTTTAGGTAATTAACTAAAGGTAAACAACAAAAATGGCGGAGTTCAGGGATTTTCAACCTATTATTCGAATCTGTGATCTCTCTTCTTCTTCTTCTTATTTTTAGGTGTGGCAATTCACTCCTCATTGGTGTCTTGACAGCTCTGTCCAGACTGAGAATTACTGCTGCCATTGTCACGTTTTGGATGTATGATCATTGAAGCGTCAATTTACAAAGAAAGAAAGAACACACACAAAATATATTAATAATTAAATATTTACAATAATTACAGTGAGATTTACAATTAAATAAATATAATAAATTAAAACTAAGACCGCCCTTTATCACTTCAAGTAAAGTTCACAGTTGGCGTCTATGCTGGAAACCCGAACATGTAAAATATCAGTCAAAAGTGATGGCGCACTACGAGCAGTATGAATTTTTGATTTAGTAGGGTTGTCCATTACTTTTTTCACAAAAAAGTTTTGGATTACTGGTTTTTTAGATACTTTTTTGTGGGCACACTGTAATACTTTCAGAAATAAATAAAAATAAATATTTACTCAACTGTTTGCATGCTTAAAAATAAACTTCGCCCTCTTTATTAAACAAAGTGGTTAAAATACTGTAAGAATTGATAACAGAGAAAATGGGATTTAGATTCAGAATAATATAATTTTTGTTGCGTTTTGTGTCGCAATGAAAAATGACCCTAAAAAGAAACCTTTTATGGTTTGTTTACATTTTGTTAAGTACCTAAACAAATGGAGTATAGATTCAGCACCGAAAAAGCAAAGTTGGCAACACTGACAGAGGTAGGCAAACATATGGTGTAAAAAAGAAAACCATAAGTAAATCAGACATTTAATCGAACACTCGATAAAAATATACAGAATCATAATATAAATCAGGCAAAAATCTCAATAAAATACTTGTAACCTCCCCCTCTCTCGCTTTTCATTTTTATCTTCACAAAGTTGAATCCGAGTCCACCGCTGACCAGGGACACTTGCCCAGTCCCCTCCTCCGGGTCCTTCACCGAGATACCCTTTATCACATGAGGGGGTTCCACTTCAAAGGTCACTTCATCTGTTCTCTTAATAAACGGCAAAGGAATACGCTCCACTATTTTTTGTCCCACCATGCGGATTAACCCTGAGGAGTCAAATGTTTGGCCCAATATGAGACTTTTCGCTTGAGACAAAGTAAGCACGGCACAAATGATGAGGATGTGTTTGAACATGGTCGCGAGATGTGCTCGTCCGTTGCAGTTCAATGACTAAATCAATTTCTGTGACCAGTTGATAAGGAATAATGGGGTTCATAGAATGTACGGGACATCCAGAAGGGCAAATTCTGTGTGTTTTGATGGTTACTTACTGCCTACGATCGTATTTTGAATAGGTATATCTTCTAATCGTTAAAATTTGTTTCGGGAATGTATTCTATTTGTAATAATCAATAATCAATTTATCCAAATCAACTCCATGATTGATCCTTTAAAATGTGGTCTTTGAGTAATTTTTTAAATGATAGATGTGTTTCAGCGTCTTTTATTATTTAGCGATTTCTACCTACCAGTCTATGTCTAGGACTTAGCTCTTATTACTATTGCATTTGAGGTTAGATCGCTGTGTATGGTTATCTGATAATTTTATTAATATTATGTACCTACTTATTCCCTTTATATTTATTTTCAAAAATCTTCTTCTTTCTTGTCTTTCCCTTCATTCGGGGTCCGCTCTCCTCGTCTGTAAACGCCAGGATAGTCTAGATCCTGGGCTGTCTGTGCATCCAGCGGCACTCGTTCCAGGTCTTTGGATATGGTTGTCCACCCCGTTCCTTTCCGGGATTGCTAAAGCCTTTTACTGAGTAGGTAAAGTACAAAGTTCAAAGTTCTTTTTTTGCAGTAAATGTACTCTTCATCACTTTTCATCACATGTCTGAACCAGCGCATACGTCTCTCTGACATCTTATCTCCTACCGGTGCATCTTTTAAGGAGCCTCGTTTAAAATTTTCAAAAAAAAAAAGTACTCACGCACTAGTGTGTCCGTCCTCAAGGTCTGTTAAACATTGGACCAAATAATGAATATTTTTCGAGGCGTCACGTTGGGAAATACCCTTCTGCATATTTTTATATTGCGATGAGATAAGAAGGTCGAATGTTAGTCACTAGTTAACGAGTTTATCGAGGTTGTAAAGTTGGGTTTACAAACCATCATAACTGATTACTAATTTATTTATCCACAAAATTTTGTAAATTGTTATATTCATCATACTTTGGAACGGAGTTTATTACACCATTACTTTACTTTTACTATTTCGATAATTAGGCTTTTTGAATAATTTCTAAAATCTTTGCTTTTTGGTGGCAGATGAACAGACGGATTACCTGATGGTAAGAGAATGCCACCGCCCATTAACAACCACAACACTACAACAGTCAGAAATTGCGTCCATGGCAGATTACGAGAAGTAAGTCTCCGTCGTAGTCCCGTTGATGGGATAAATAATAAATAATTGGGACCACGAGAAAACGGCGCTTTTCATTCGTACCTTCCCGGTCCCCCCCGGATTGGTTCTGTACCCTCACTCAATCGGTACTTCTTCAAGCTGGTGTTCAGTGAGGCCGTGGTATCACTTCGGTCGAGCCGGCCCGTTCATGCCGAAGCGAGTCTCTCCCATGCTAACTGCGAGTTATAAAAATAAAACGTCAACATACCCATGTGAACCCACTCTAGCACCAGATAAACTTCATTACCGACATTTGACCTCCCTTCCATCTCTCTCCACGCGTCTCACTCACACGTTCATTCTCAGTCCAACCTTAGGTGCGCACGCGTCGATCAATAGTCAAAATGTTTAAAACGGCGATCGTCCTGTGTTCCTTCCTAGCGATAGTGTATAGTAAGAGTGTGATAGTAGGCCAAGTGTATGATTATAATGGGATTGTGAAGAAAGTGTATGAACACCGAGTGGAAGCTGCGGCGATTCCTCTGATTAAGAGGGAGCAAGAGGTGAAATTCGAGTATCCGGCTGGAGATCAGAAGATCAAAGGGATTGTTATACAGGTGGGTTGGAAGTGTTGGAACCAATTATATTCCATTCCATTAAAGATGCGCAGAATAACTCTGTAAAAAAAATAAAAGAGATATATTGCTCTTATCACTCTTTTACATCTTTAAGCCCTAACTAGCGACACCATTCGTTTTTAATTGTTAGCTACTAAATCGGATCTATTTTAAACAATTCCGGTGTTACAACCTCTCGGAAAACACTTATACTATTTATTAATTAACCATGCACAAAAGTTGGGTCCATTTTTTTGTATGCGAAAAATTGATTACCGCCAAAAGCGGCCACTTTTAGCGTGAATCAATTTTCGCGTACAAATATTGGGTCCGCATTTGTGCATGGTTATTTAATAAATAGTATAGGTGTTTGCTGAGAGGTTGTAACCCCGAAACTGTTAAAATCGATTGGCGTCGCTAGTGTGCCCTACCTGTCACCTTTCTTGATACTAGTAGCAGAGGTTAGTTTTCATAGCGTATTTCACAATCTCTGTCTGAGACTCTTAATCCCAATATGGCCATTTTGCTCTACATCTTTTTGAACGTTTTTTTATGACATAGGTGGCAGACGGATCTACTGATGGTAAACACCCGCAACACTCATCGTCAGCCCATTTAAGTCCCCACTGCTGGGGCACGGGCCTCCCTCAATCACATGAGGGGTAATTGCCATACTCACCACGCTTGGCAGACGGGTTGGCGAGGGTTTTGATATAAATGCAGAGTTTTCCTTCTCTGGGTGCTGATGATCATGCCAGCAGCTTTACCTTAGTCGCCTTTTACGACACCTCGGTAAGAGTGAGGGTGGCCTATTCTACTCTGCCGGGGACCACACGGCCTACCCGCAACACTAATCATTCTAAAATCTCCATGACGATCTTCACGTCATGGAGTTAAATATGTATAAAGAAATGAAAGAGTTAAGGAGTTAGCCACGCGTTATAATTATGCTCCATCCTATTTTTTGCCAATCTCGCTCACTCACTACCACTTTTTGACAAGCGCAATCCCAATATAGAAAGAAAGAAAATACATTTATTGACCATCACAAAACACAGGAAACAAACACATTCAGTTAGTACACGGTTTAAAACGACATAAATTTTACAAAGAAGAGGAACAAAGAAATGTGAATAGTGTGTGGTCAATCAGGTCCCGACCTCAGCATTAGCAGCAGTGTTGCCAACGAATAATCTAGCTCCCCACCAGAGTCTACTCCTAAACCACCAGAAAACCACTAACAAAAACGCGCCCACTTTCATTTACACTAAATTTTCCACTAACTTTATTTTTGGTCATAGCAAAAGAAAACAATGTAGGTAATATAATAGAATAAGATACATTTATTAGGTACTGAAATAAAATTTTGTATTAATATTACAAATAAAAAAGAAAACTTTTTAAATCAAGTTATGGAAATTATAATTAAATTAGCAATAAAACGTCATGTTCAGATGAATCGCTTTGGCCATCATCATCGGTTTCTGACTGATATGACTCTTTAGTGCCAATTTGTTCGAAAACATTTGCTGGGATTTCATAGTCGTTGCAGCATTTTCCTACTAATTTCATAGTACAGCGTACTCTTAATATGGCAGTTAGAAGATTAAACCCCATTTTGTTCCTCTGCTTGTTTTTGATTATGTTCATACTGCTAAACAGTACTTCAACATCAGCATTAGAATGTGGCAATATTAAAGGGGTAATTGCAGGGGGAATGTCGCTAGTTCATGAAATCTTGAAACCCCTTGTGCATCTTTAAAATGCAAAACTTCGTACCAAAATAATTTTGTGGTTTTGATCTCCTGCCATTTTAATAAATGAATTTGTCGCCATTTGGTCGTCCACTACCTTCTGAATTTATTGCACATGTTGACATCGATGTTCTGCTAATATCGATTATCCCTACGCTGAGTCCAAAATGACCGAAATGAGAGAGCGTAAAAAAAAAATTAAACGAAGTTTCCATAAATAGTGTAGCTGTTAACTAAGTGTTGCCTTTACGAGAAAATTATACTCCAAGAACGATGTAAAAATATGTTTAAAAATTGTGAATTGACTTTATAGTCGTCGTGCCAGTACTAAAACTATATTCTAATAAATTCATGAATTCCACTAGACCAATCCACTAGCCACTAGAAGCAATATTTCTCCACTAAAAGCAGAGACCAAACCACCAGTTTTAGTGGAAAATCCACTGACTTGGCAACACTGATTAGCAGCTACGACAATATCTGCATTGCCGCAGCAACGCTGGTATTCTGGCGGGACCTGTTTGCGAGCGAGTGTATATAACATGGCGATTTAACTCAAAATTTTTTAGATGACGTCATTCGGGAGTTTAAAGATGTATAAAGACTGAATGGTTCGGAGTTAGTAGGTCAATTGCAAAGACGTACATCTTTTTTCCCTATCACTCCTTTTTTTTTTTGTTGACCCAGGAGAAATGCGTTACGCATACCCATCCGTCTGTAAACGGATGGGTTATGTCGGACTCTCCTCTGGCGACGGCTTCTCCTAACGAGAAGCAGGCCAGAGGCATACCGACTAAAACTCCTGGGACTCTTCCTCATCTGTCCATGGGTGGGCGAGTGACATGGGGCCAAAGCTCGGAGCCTTTCACCACGTCAGAATTCCCTATCACTCCTGAGTTCTACATATCTAACGTAGTTTAAGTCTATTCTGAACTAAAAATGTTTGTTCTAAAGTCTAAATTAGTCTATCTTAGTGCTGTTTTTAATTGCAATTAGTGAAACTGTAAGTCTATTATTAATCATATTTTTTGTGCAAAGTTTGTAAATGATTGTTTGTTTCCAAATAAATAAATAAAAATAAAAATATATCTACATTCAATCATTTGAGATAAATATAATTATAATTTCTCGTCAAATACTTTTTCAGATGGATGACTTGGGGAAAAGATTGTGCACCAACGTGGACTTTGAAGATGACTAGGAGAACCTGACCTAACCAGAATGGAGGTCAGTAGCGTAGACAAGTAAATTCGTCACGGAAGACACGTATTATCGGATCGGAGCCAAGCTGAACTTTGGGTCACAG